>SNQJ01S0208894.1:0-16133 GCA_010110895.2 Picea sitchensis | reverse complement strand
GGGGGGGGGGGTGAACCGCCCATCTGTAGAGCCGTCAGGCCTGACCAGTGCAAGGGAAGTCACGCCACACACAACCTCGCAAGAGGAAAAAGGCGTGAGGAATAAGCGAGAAGGGGGCAGACATGAGGGAAAGAGGAAGAAGAACTCTGGAAAAACACAGAGTGAGTGATAGCAGAGAAGAAGGAGAGTAACCTTCATTCTCGGTCACTGGAAAACAGAGATGCAGTCTCGCAGCATCGTGGTCTCATCTCAGGGGTGGCTAGTGGTAAATCCCTTGGGAGTCGTTGAGCCTACGGTTGGGTGGAAATGAGTGCCCCTCTCAGTAGTTGCATTCACATCTGGTGTTATTTCTGAAATGAAACTACTGAGAGGGGCGCTCATTTCCACCCAACCGTATAAGACTACGTATTCATAAATGGTGTTATTTATGAATGGTTTGAGTATAAGACTGCCTGTGTAGTGTTTTGATTCAGAAATGGTGGTTGCATGCTTATAATGGAAAGACTACATATGGCTTATGTTTTATTAATCACTATTTATATGCATACCGATCTAATTCAGACTTCAAGTCTGCTTTTGGGAAATCTATGTCTTTATTCATCCTCAGGTAATACCCTGGATAGATCTCCCTATAGAGACACCCTTCTTAGAAAGCTCACCAAGAACCTGGAAAAGGATTCGAAAGAGCAAGCCTTAGTAACCCGGTACGAGGAAGAATGATCCTCTTGAAGTCCCGAAATAGTAGCGTAGGGATAAGTATCGATCGACTAATGAGGTCCTGTTGGAATATTTGCGGTCATTCACGACCGTTAGATTGGAGGAATACACGAGGGCATTAAATGCCTTAACCCCTTTTTCCTTCATCTTCGTGAGTAGCGAATAAATCGGGACCGTAGATCCCCAAGGTCCGTGGGAGTATCTGGACCGTTGGTTTTTCCACATCCAGGGAATAGTGGGAGAGTGTACAATGTATGACAGGTCTGAGCCATCAGATCTTGGCCTAAACAACCGACGACCATTGGATCTGTCAAGAGTTGCATGAGGTTTAAAACCTCACGTGAAGAGCAACAGAGTGAAAGTATCGAAGGGGTTGTATTGGGATATCGACATTTGGGAGTTCGGGAGTCTGGAGGACGAGAGTCTGGGCACTCATCATAAGAAATCATGAAACTGCGAAAGAATATGAGCCATCCATATACGGGAGGACACGTCTCGCAGAATCGTCCGTTTCGGAGATTCGGGCATCGGGACTCACAGAGGTGAGCGCCTAGACTTTGCGAGTGGCGAAGTCGTGAGAAGATCAAGACCATCCATCTAAGGAGGACAGGTGGCAGAGATCAAGGGATCTCATGAAATCAAAGGTTTGCAAGGTGGGAGCCCAGGATTTGGGTGCTCCAAGTCGCAAGTGGCGAAGTCGCGAGAAGATCAAGACCGTCCATTTGAGGAGGACAAGTGGCAGAGATCGAGGGATCTCACGAACTCGGAGGTTCGCAAGGTGAGATCCCAGGATTTGGGTGCTCCAAGTCCTGAGTGGCAAAGTCGCAAGAAGATCAAGACCGTCCATCTGAGGAGGACAGGTGGTAGAAATCGAGGGATCTTGCGAACTCGGAGGTTCGCAAGGTGAGAGCCCAGGAGTTGGGTGCTCCAAGTCGCAAGTGGAAAAATCACAAGAAGATCAGGACCATCCATATGAGGAGGACAGGTGGCAGAGATCGAGGGATCTCGCATCTCAGGGTTTCGCAAGAGTTGGGTGCTCAACCTCACAAAGTCATGAAGTGCGAAATCGCGAGGAGAAAAATCTGAACCGTTGGATCCAGGAACGGGAGGACCGTTGGATCAGAACTCCGTGGTGATATCGTATATCAGGAGTTCGGGGGTTCGGAGGTTGGAAGGGGTCACTTTTGACTGTAGAAGTCACGAAGTTCCGAGAGACGAGGCTCGTGAGAACGCGTGGCACATCCATCAGGTGGGGCCCACGTGATTGATAGGTGGGCACGCATCGCCTGAAAAGGAGTCAACACTCTGTTGACTTCTCGCGTCTCAGAGATTTGCGAGATAGGAGCACGAAGGCTCAGCGCTCCAACTCACGAGGTTGTGAGTTGCAATAAGTGCGAAGAGGAAGTCAACCATTTCTGACTTTTACGTCTCAGGATTTCAGAGAAGAAGGGCACGAGAGCTCGACACTTCAACCTGCGAGGTTGCAAGTAGCGAAAAGTGTCAAAGGGAAGTCATGCATCGAATTTACCCGAATCGCAAAAATTCGATAAGAGCTTGGTTGGCTTAAGCACGTAGACATGGAATAGGGTCATGTGGACAAGACCCCAAGGGGGAAACCTGCCACTCACTAGCCCTGTCGGGGTTCGGCGTTTCGCTGTGTCGGGGTTTGCAGAGTCTAAAGATTCGACGCTCTGTTAGTGCCGATTCGCGAAAAGTGAAAGGATGCGATACTTGTTCGACCTGTGGTTATGACCCACGATCACATAGAGATGGACAAGGAAGGAACTAGCCTATGCTAAGACCCCTGTAGGTATTTCAGGGATTCTGATCCTCGAGAAAAGGAGAAAAAATTATTATGCCAGAGTGGGTATGTGATAGTATCCCATGATCTAGAGAGACCATTAAGTGAAATATTCACAATTTCATTTTCTGGAACAACTTCTTTAATGGCTTGTAGTTGATATCTCAACTGAGAAATCCTTACAAAGTATGAGGCTACAGTATCATCCTTAGTCATATTTGTGTCATGCAACTCATTATTTAGACTCATCACTTGTCTAATGTTTTTGACTGCAAAGAGGTTAGTTAGGGCATCATACATCTTCTTGGATGAGTCAAGATTTGATATTTAGGGTATCAAATGATTCTTTACAGAGTCCATAATGATACTCATGGCATTGATGTCATTGTCCTTAAAATTATCCATTGCTACAAAGTTCTAAGGTTCATTTTATTTTTCTGCTTCGAACAATGGTTCCATGATCTTTCCTTTTACGATATCTAGAACCTTGTTCTTGGCAAGGATAAGGTCAATCCTTGTCTTCCATGCTATGAAGTTTGAAGCTCATTCTAGCTTGTTTTATGTCTTCATAAAGTAAGTCACGTCTGTGTTGACTTTGACCAGTCAATCTTTGAATTTGACAAGTCAAACGTTCACTTTGACAACAAAAAAATCAACCTTGACGTTTTTTCTCAATGAGAGAACCAACAGGTGTGCCAGGCTAAGGTGCACTAAAATTTCTAGGAATCATGCAAAATTTATCACTTGAAGTGCCCAAAAGGTTAGGCTATGGTTTGTTGTAGCTACACAATCAAAAACCCTAGTTGTAGCTGCAACTGGTGCTATAATGAACTTAAAAAAGAACCTCCACACTATATTCTAGTGGTTAGATTGTCTTTAAGGTGGTATGGGCCCATAACCTGTTAAAATGTGCTCGTTTAACCATAGACAATATCTCAATATTGTCACTCAACCATAGGCACGCAACCACTATCGAGCATTGTAACCTTGACAGATAGAATAATTCTGGAAACAGTACCAGACCCAACAGATAACTAAGAGATAGTGTACCTCTCTCTCCAAGGATAGTGCACCAAGAAGAAAGTCCATAAAACATAAACCAAGACCAAAACCCAGTTGTAGTAACTACAACTACACTATTCCTATAGACTTGTGCACCACTTGACTTGAGTGTGAGTGTGTTTCCAAATGAACTCAAGCGCCCTCTATTTATAGTGATCTTTTTCACTTGTCTAGGTTGACGTCTCCTTCTAGAGGCTATTAGTTTAATATTAATTCTTTTATTGAGCCGAATTGTCTTCTAGGGTTTTTATACACTTTTTTAGGGATTCTCTAGCTTCTAGAATATTCTAATCTAGTTATAGGTTACACATGGATGTTGAGACCTCCCACAACTACCATAATATCAACAGGAAGGACCTATGAGGAAATCCAATGAAGGAAATCTGACGATCATTGATCTGGTGCCACAAATAGGATCAGATTTGGACCGTTGATAGGAGCTACCCCATCAGAGGGATCAAGGATTGGGATTCAAACAAGGCTCTGAAGAGGGGACTCCAAAATTGCATGTCAGTCATTGATCTTCTTTGCCTACATTCGTCCAATCTGTCGGGGTCCCAAAAGTTACTAGCACTTGATTCTTATATAGAGGTTTCATGGTAATCCCCTAGGATATTGGCCTTTAAGCCCCTTTTGAACTACGACAAGCCCCTTTTGGACTACAACAAGCCTCAAGGGCTTAATGTTTACCTTATGAGAATAAGGGCTTGTATTTTCTTGTTGTTTCTTAATTCTTCTTTAGTAAAATTTGACTCTAAGCTTCACAGATGCTCCTAAAGCTCGACTTTTTGTTGCTAACTCGTTTGATCTCGGCATGACAACTTCATTCATCCTTCATTTAATTTCAAGAACAAATACATAACTAACATTTGGCTCCAATGGGGAAAACACACCCTTGTGGTCTCCTGAGAACTGTAGACCAAGTGCCTTCTTCTATTGGGTTATGGAGTCTGCCTGAAAAAATACATCTCCTTCAGACCTGAAAATTGATATGATATGTGATATGAAAATGCTCAACAACTTAAGTTGTTATAATTCTACCTAAATTGTTGAAGTAATGAATGGAAAATGAAGTAAAATTAAAAAATTCATGAACATAAATGAAAACGGGGTTATTTATGTACAAGGTAATAAAATTTTGCAGTGATTAGTACTACAAGAAATGCTCGAGGAAATTCCCATTTACAGGAGCCCCAAACAAATATCCATCCAATTGAGCTAAATCATAAGTATTGTTGTCTTGGATTGCAACAACTTGGAAGGGTCCAGGACAAATATTATCAAACTTTCCATGTTTCCCTTTAGCTTCCCTTTGGGCATCCCATTTCAAGACCAAATCCCCTGTCATGAAATCTCTTTCTTTGGTCCTTTTATCAAATATTTATTTTATTCTCGCTTGATGAGCTTGGGAATTTATCTCAACTTGTTCTCTTATCTGTTGTACTTCATTTAACTGATTAATTCTTCTATGGATGTCCTTTGATTCTACATCCTCATCTTGCAGTAATTTCATCACAGGGAGGTTGATTTGGACGGGGAAATGGATTCCAACCCATACACTCGATGAAAAGGGGAATTTCCAATGGCCCTCTTAATTCTAACTCTATCTGCCCATACGTCAAATTTCAAGTGGGAATCCCATGCCTTCTTCTTTTGAGATAAAATTTTCTTGATAATATTGATAAGGTTCTTATTGGAGGATTTAGCCAAACAATTTCCAGGTGGATAGTAAGCAATAGAGTGTCTCAGCTCTATGTTATAATCCTGACAAAACCAATTTGGTAGAGTTGAAACCTGAGCATTATCAACAATGATATTTCTTGGGCACCCAAATCTGGCCAAGATGTTTTCCTCAAGGAACTTTATGATGATTGTATCTATGGTTGCCCTTGTAGGTATGGCCTCTACCCATTTTGTGAAATAATCTGTGGATGTCAAAATATATTTTTGTTGTCCACTTGAATTTGGATTGATCTCACCAATGAAGTCTAATCCCCACTACTGGAAAGGTGTCTCAATTTTGATTAGTTTTAGTGGGATTGGTAGCAACTTTTTCTTCCTTGCAAACGTTCTAAATTATGCACATGCTCGAACCAAGCAATTTACATTAGAAAATAAAGACGACCAGTGATACCCAACTCTAAGGATATTGTATGCAGTGGATCTCCAAGCATGGTGGCCCCCCCACACACCCTTATGAAACTCAATGATTATGCCCTCAGTTTCTTCCTCAGTGAGGCAATTTAGTAGTATCCCCCTCAGGTCCTTCCAAAAAATATTTTCCCCCAAAATGAAATATTTTACAGCCTTAAGATTAACAGATATAGCCCGAGATTTATCTCATGCTGGTGAGCAACTAAAATTTTCCAAGTAAAAGATAATGTCTTTATACCAATCTGACTGAGAAAATATGGCACCTACCTCTAAGGATGGTTCTTGGTTTCATCCTCTTCAAACTCTGTTGGTACAATGTTTGTTGATAGTGCATTCAAGTCTAAAAATTTGCAGTTAGATTCAACCAATAGTTTGGATAGTCCTTGTCCTTTTACTAGATTTTTGGGCTTGATCTCCATGTCATACTACTAAATCTTAGCAATCCATTTACCTCTTGTTCCCTCACTGTCAGGATATGTGATAATTTCCTTTATAGTACTAGCAGGTACATAATCCAATATATTAGAGTGCAATATATAATCTTTGAAATTCTTTAACGCTTTAACTAATACATAAGCCTACTTTTCCATGCTACTATAATTTAGCTCAACATCTCTCAGGGCCTTGCTAAAAAAGGTTATGGGTTGCTCTTGGTATTTTTATTTTTTCTGAAGCAACACAACAACTATCGTATGTGTTGATGCAAAAGAGAAAAGGAGGAAATCTTTTTCATAATTCGGGTTGATCAAAATTGGAGACTCTGCCAAGGCTTCCTTGATATGCTGGAAAGATTCTTTGGCTTCAACTGTCCACTTGACTTCATGGTCCTTTTTGAACATGTTGGTAATATGATTTACCATTTCAGGGAAATTGGATAAAAACCTTCTCAAAAATCCTATTTTACCTAGGAAAGATTGTACTTATTTCTTGTTCCTAGGCTGAGAAAATTGTTTGATTACCTCCACCCTTTCCAGATCTATCTTCACCCCTTATTTGGATATTATATGGCCAAGAATATTTCCTTCTTCCATAGAAAAATAAGACTTTTTTGGGTTCAAGGACAACCCAAACTTCCTACACTTCACAAAGGTTTGCCTTAAATGCTTGATGTGATCCTCATATTTCTACAAGAAAACAATCATGTCATCAAGGTATATGAAAATGAACTTGTCTCTCTCACCCACAAAAGCATTTACCATAGCTCTCTGAAATGTTGCTCCTGCATTTATCATACCAAAAGGCATTTTTTCATACATGAAAGTCCTTCATGGTGTTTTGAAGGTTCTCTTCTCTCTGTTATCTAGGTGCATGGCCACTTGATTATATCCTGAAAAACCGTCCATCATGGATATTATGTTTTCCCCTACTACTTTATGTAGTATATGATCCATCTTGGGCAGGGGGCAATTATATTTTAGAGAGCATTTATTCAGGTTCTCGAATTCCATACATAGACTTATTTCCCTACTCTTATGTCTCACTAGAACTAAATTAGAAACCCATTCAGAGTACCTTAAGTGAATAATAGTTTGGGCATCTAGTAATTTTCTCACCTCTTTCTCAATGGTAGGAAAAAGAAGAGGATTAACTTTCTTGAGCTTCTGCTTGAAAGGCTTAGTACCATGTTTGAGGGGTATTTGATGCTGGATGATATTGGTATCATAAGTTTTCAGGTTCTCGTATCTCCATGCAAAGACATCCCTGTACTCTTTGAACAACTGCAAATATTATGCCCTATGATCAACAAGAATATTTTTGAACAACTTAATATATTTAGAATATTTTTCAGTCCCAATATTATATTCCTCAATGATATCATCTTTGGGGAGGACAATTGATTTGAAAATTCCATCGTTTCTATCAAACAATTATTCTGAAGTAACCGGTCCTTTGGGAATGAATTTATTCTTTAGCTTCAATACTTTATGCTCAGCCATGCAATTTACTAAATTCAAGAATCTTTAAGCTTCCTCACCAATCTCTTGTTTGGTGTCATCTTCATCATTTGAATCAATATGAGTATTTTCAAACTCATCTATCACTTCCATGAACTTTTCTATATGTTGATCATCCTCAAAAACTAGTTAGTATTTGATATTATCAGGAATGGAAGGTCTGTATATCATTTCGATCTCATATTTAAATTTAGGGGTGGCTAGTACTTTAAAGGTACTCACAACTCTTGCTAAGGAATCAACTGGTTGATTAAACTCTCTCAAAAAAAAAAAATGTTGAAAGCTGCATAAAAATTATCAATCATATCCCATACACCCTCATTCTTGGATGACTTTTTTGATATGAAACTTTTGCTTGCTGCAGAACCAGCTCTGAATCCCCAAATATCACCAGCTTGGTAATTTGCAACTTTCTTGTTGCCTCTAGGCCTAATATCAAGGCTTCATGTTTAGCCACATTATTTGTGGCCTCGAACTCAAGCTTGTAGGAAAAATGAATTTCCTTTTTAGTGGGGGAGATGAGCACTACGTCGACCCCCACCCATTATTTTGAGCATGCATTATCAAAAAACATTTTCCTTATACCATCTACTTCTTCCACAGGGCTTACGAGAGGATCTTCAAGCATTTGGGTTTCATTGTACTCTTCATTCATAGATAGGATACAACAATCCAGATATTCATCAACATCATATATTGGATGATTCATAGGGTTGTTATGATCACTGAACACATAAGAAAAAAAATTCTCTCTGTACAACCTTCTGAGCTCCCCGACGAAAACTGGTACAGTGGCATAAGTCATATCCATCTGCATAGTGCCTCCCAATTTTCGTGCTCAATTTCTGGGCAAAAGCATGCCATAATTGGCTAGTACATCAACCACCACCACATCCATCATAATTCTCTTAATAGGGAGTTGGCCTAGGGTGACAACCATGTCTTTAATCAACCCATAACACTTCACTTTTATGGCATCAAACGAATAGAGATAATGATATGGCATGATTATTTCCAACCCCAACCTTTCCATGATTATTTTGGGAATAATATTGTGTGATGCTCCAGAATCGAGCATACATCTGTGCAACATATTGTCATGAATATTCAAGGTCACATAGAAGGGTGCCACATACTCTTCTTTGTCATCAATATGAGGACCAAACACTATGGTAGAGGACTCATGTTGTACATTCAAAGTATCAGGAGGACTTGTTAATCCCTTCCCCTGCATCATTTTCTCAATCTATTTATGGTATGAGGGGTTTTTAACCAGCTCCATCGAAGGCACAAGAATATTTATCTTGGACAATTCACATTCAATATTGAAAGGAGAAACTAATTCTTCAAGTTTTTAAATTTATTTTTCCCTTTTTACAGGCTCCAAAACTTTATCTACCTTAGGGATGTCTAGAACCTATTTAGTTTTATATTTGGAAAACTTTGGACCAACTTTCTTAAAATGAGGTTGACTATCTACAACAAATGATTTCTACTGAGGCCTGAAATCATATTTCTTATGGATCTCAACCTATAGTGCATCAACAAAAAAATTGTATTGAACTAAGGATAAAGATCCTTTGTTGTGTTAAGGATCAAGCACCAATTTAATAGGATATAGTGACTCTTCATAGTCACCTTGAGTTAGATGTATGGAATCATTATCATCTTGAAGTAGGTGTATTTATTCTTTGTATTCATCATATCCCTCATCCACTACTTCTTCAATAAATTTGTTATCGTTGTTGATTTTTATAGGGGGGTGAATGGGTTGTTCTTCATTTCTTCTCTCCTTTCTAATGAGTTGTGGATTAGGAGGTCTTATGAACTGATTAGGGTTAGAATTCCTTATGCATCCTATTTGCATTTCTATGCTCTTTCTCAAATCTGGACATTTTGTTTGTCATATTCCTGATCAATCTAAACATCTCATCCATATTTGCTTCTTAGGGTTCTCTACTTGGGTTAGAAGTACCACAGTATTCCCTGACCTTTTTCTTCTCTTCTTGATCTTTTTTTTGCTTCATCTCTCCTTATGTAATTATGTTTCCTTCTGTGTCTATTGCATCCTCTTGCATTACTAGCAGGGTCCAGAACCTTCTTTCTCTCAAATTCATGGAAAAATAAAAATCAAATGCCCCAACATATGTCACTTTAGTTGTTGGTTGTGATGGATTTATATCTGCAAGTATCTTTTTATAGAGCTTATTAAACCTCTTATTAAATTCATAAACAGTTTCATTGGCTCTTTTCCCGAGTGAGCCAAATTCATTTAGGTAGTATAGGTTATCCCAAGGGAAGATCTATATCATTGATCGGTCTTACTTGAAAAAGGCTTGAGAGAAGATCTAGTCCATCCATCAGAGGGGTATGGGTCTAGAATTCAAACATGAATCCAACAAGGGGACTCTGAGACCACATCTCGACCTTCAATATGGAGTTTCAATGGGTAGTTTAACGATCCACGAGGGACATCGATCTAGCTCAACTAAGAGAAAATTTTTTGGCTAATACATGAACGTTATCATGCTAACGTCACCCTGGAAACATGGCACCTTCTCATTGGTCTGCATTGGTGCTGATGTGGCAGACATATGGGACACATGTCACCCAGTTTTGAGACATTCACACGTGTATGCAGTGGGTTCCACATATCCATGTGGCAACTTATGATTGGTCTGATAGGTGTCATGCTGACAATGAATTCATGCATACGTCACCAAGGACATGCGTCCATTCGTCGTTACTTTACGCAGGAGAGAAACCATGAAGGATCTTGGGTCGTTGATCTCACTTTCCTTTACCAAATATGGACCATCCTTTGGATGTGCATCCATCGGAGCTATCCAGAGACAGGACCTATGAGGAAATATGATGACCATCAATCTAGGGCCACAGATAGAATCGGATCTGGGCCGTTGATAGGATCTGCCCCATTAGAGGGATCAGGGCTTGGGATTCAAACAAGACTCTGAAGAGGGGACTCTGAAACTACATGTTGATCGTTGATCTTCTTTGCCTACATCTATCCAATCTATCAGGATCCAAAAAGTTAGTGACACTTGACTCTTATGCAGCGGTCTCATGGTAATCCCCTAGGATATTGGTGTTTAATCCCCTTTTGGACCACGACAAGACCGAGGGATTAATTTTTTCCTTATATGCACAAGGGCATGGGTTTTATTCCTATTTCTTAATTATGATTTAGGAAAATTTGAGTTTGAGCTGCATAGAGGCTCCTGAAGCTCTACTTTCTGCTGCTAATTTTTCTAATCTCGGCCTGATAACTTTAGTCACCCTTCATTTAATTGCAAGAACAAATACAGTACTAACACATGTTTTTTCTTATTATAATACATATGGTACCTTATAGCCATTGCATTTGTAACGTCCCTGATCATCCATTTCGGTCCACGCTATGCCAAAGAATTCTTATTGTTCTCTCTGTGAAACATACTGTAACATACCCAACATCCAACTGAGCTATGCCACATAATTTTTTTGAACTGCATGCAATTAAAATATACACACACAAAACTCTTGCGAAAGCATTATATATAAAACATAAACATACAAATACATCTGTAAATACACGGATTCACACTGAAATAATAGTAAACATATACATGCAGCATATACAGGAAATACCCATAAAAATAAACACAGTTATAACCACACATATGATAACCCATAAAAATAAGCACGTAAATAACATTGCAACATGCAAATTTATCACACAATTGACACTTGTCTTGGTAAGAATGTCACCAACTGCGTGCAGACCTTCCACGAACCTCCAAGACTTATACCACACTGTTCATCACTCTCAACAATGAGTCACCCCTGAGATGGGACTAAACTCCACCAGGGTAAAGGGATTTCCTAGCCAAGCTGAAGGCTCATAGACAACAAGAAAGACTTCATCTTAGGTGCCAACTCAAACTAACAACCTACAGTCCCTCATTCCCCACATGCCTGTCCCACCCAAGAAGTGTGCCCCTTCTCTGCTCAACAGTCCTTCGGCTGCCCCACTTCCTTTCTAGGATTCAACAACAGGCCGAACAGAAAGTCTCAGAGCACTGTAGCTGCAGTTCATCACCTTCATGAAATCATTTCCCAAAAATTCTCTCACCCAGAAAAAAATTTCTCATGGGCCTGAAAACCCGCCTCTTCAATATCCCATGGGCCTGACAACCGACTTCTTCAGTCAAGATCCCAAGCTAACCCGATACACCAACACAAAATGGCTATGGATACAAGTTCAGGTACAATCACGAAAATACGAAGGATAGCTCAATGGGTGTGTGCATGCTCATGGATGATTGAGTGGATGACTGAATGATGGAAGAGATGATGGGAAAAAAATGATGGAAAATATGGGAAAATGAACTAAGTCCCAAAAATATGTATGCATGTCCCCAACTTGACACTTGTCATGTTGGGAGTTACTTTGGCCCACTTGTACCCAACATTAGAACTTAGGATAAAATAATTATCCATACTTTATGATTTAAGAAATATTAATATAATATTCCTTTTTGGCTTAAGCTCCCTAACTTAGCCCATTTTCCTTAACTTTTAGGCCCCTCCCTTTCCCTAACTAGTGGAGTTTAGTCCCCCATATCTTTTATCATGGTCGGTCTGCGCGCAACGATGTATTTTATATTAATTATGAGACATATACAAAAATAGGCACACTGGCCTTTAACATCTAGGCTCTCCGGCCTAATCAAAACACAAGCATCCTAGGTTACAATAACTAGATCACCAACCTAGAAAACGTAGCATATACACAAAAGGCTACCTGGCCTCAAAATCACGCGCACTTATGTTGTTGCGCGCAGTATCCTAGAATGTGCAAACTTCCTCAATTTACTACACAGTACATGCATGCACTATGCCATGAAATGTGCATACAAAATGATATCAAACAACTCACCAGCTTAAGTACATTTTCATTTACATTACAATTGGGTTCGACCTAGGGATATTACAACATTGGCTTGTCTATTGTGGCTCTGGAGGACATGAAAATTATGATTTCATGGAAATTTAAAGTTTCACAATGTGATCTAGTAAGGATTTAATCAAGTATGTTGTCAATTGGGTCTTTCTTGACCATAGAACCGACAATTATTTTGGAATATCCCAAGACAATTAGGCTATCAATGTGATTTTTGATCGCCAACCTTAGCCCATGTAATACCAAATAGGCCTATGCTTGGTTATTAGAGAGTTTTCCTAAGTCCCAAGCATAAAACATCTTTAGTTTTCCTCCGGGATCAATGAGGATCCCCCCTGCTCTTGCCACCCCTAAAATTTCATCGAGGTTTTTTCAAAACATATCACATTGAGTGTTTTGTTATTAGTTTTTATTTTTTTTAAATTGTGTCATGAGAATCATTCTACAATGTAGTATGGAGATGTGTCATGAGTGGTATGGAGGATATGTGTTACAAGTGAGTGTAATGTTGACTTTATCTGGGTTTTTCATATTAAAAAATATATTTGATATATCTTGGCACTTAGATCCATTGTTAAGATAGATCTAGGTTGATAAATAAAACAATTCTATTAATATGAGAAAACATGTATAGGTTGTTCTGTTGGACATAGTGTCATTGATGTCAACAGTCGATATCATTGATATGATGATAAGTTGAGATAAAATCTCAAGAGGGTTAGCGAATGAATATCAAAGCTCAGAAAAGATGGTGCAGTGAATTTCACAAGAATCATTGGAGGACTAGTCAACAATATATAATGACTGATGTCAAACAGTTGGACGATATGCAAAGATTAAATCTCAGGAGATTTAACAAATGAAGATCAAAGCTTAGAAGAGATGGCACATTTAAACTCAGTAGGTATGGCGCGATGAAACTCAGATCAAATCAAGATCGTTGATGTGCAATCGCCAGATCAACGACAGGGATGAATTGCAGAGAGAGAAAGAAGAATTAAAATACTTGCTAGTTACAATCCCACAATTGGTCTAGATCGTCAGATCTCATAAAATCAAACATCTACGACTGTGGTTGATCCAACAAACGATCAGATTAAGTCAGATTAAGTTGTGACCGTCGGATGCGCAATCACCAGATCAACGACAGGGATAGATTGCAGAGATCGTAATAAGTATTAAACATCGTGCTATTTCCAATCCTGCAATTAGTCAGGACCGTCAGATCTTACAGCTTCAAAGATCGATGATTGTGGTTGACTATGTTGAAATAATGTAACTGCAAAGTGTATTATTATTATTATCTGATATATTATTTATTAGATCAATCCCCATTGTGGATTGATCATGTTGGTTATTGTGATAGGACCAAATCCCCTTTTGCGGATTGGTCAAATGATAATTATAATAGGCAGAATAAGAAGTCAGCCCCAACAGATATTAAAGAGTCCCCAGAATATATTAAAGGTGGTTATAACCACCCAGTTTGAGAAGTCGGCCCTGCCAGTGAAGAGACACTTCACATGTGCCAGTCGTGTATAAATAAAGAGGCCAACGCTTCACTTAGACACAACTCACTTGCTCATTTGAGAGACAAGTTTCAGAATTGTAGTTGGAGAAGAAAGAGAGAGAGTGGCGTATATTTTGGAGAGGATCCTCTGTATTAGCTTGAGTTATCTCTTGGCATTGTATTGGCTATCTATAATAAGGAAGTTTTGTTGGGTTTTCTTCCCCTAGAGGGTTTCCCAGGATAAATGTTATGTCTCTTGTGATTGTGTATTTCTCAGTGATCTTGTCTTTATGTTGTTGTTATATATTGAAATGAAAAGAACTATAATAATGACATTAACATTAACATGGTATCAAAGCCAAGATGAAGAGAGCATCTTTCGCAAGATAAAAATGTCATTGTTGTTGTACATGCAAATTAGGGCTTTTTTATGGTGAAGCTTTTCAGCCCCAAAACCATCTAGAAAAGTGTGCCCTCCCTCAAGGATTACTTTGGAATCATCAGTGCACATTTTCAGTGGGTGGATCTCTTGGAAAGTGAAACTCTAGTTTCACAAAAGTACCAGAAGTACCAGAAAACCAGTGAACCAGAAGTACCAGAAATACCAGAGTACCAAAGGTACCAAAAAACCAGAAGCACCAGTCCATAAATATGAAAATCAAGTTTAGAAGGGTAAAATTTGGATTTTCTCAAATCCAATCACACCAGGATACTCACCTCAGCCAAGCGCATCTCCTGGTAAGTTCAAAATTTGATTTCAAGCACTTTCATTTTTTTGGTCATTTTCCTAGCTCTAGGTAAAAGATGTCTGCAACCACGAAGCTTGCTGACAAATTGGAAGGTGTGGAAAACTTTCATTCCTGGAAGTATAGGATCGACTTGATGCTTGCAGAGAATGACCTAGAAAGATTCATCAAATAAGAAGTGTCGGAACCCGAAGATGCCGCAGAGAAAGAAAAGCATCAAAAGGACACAATCAGGGCCCAACGAATCATTGCAGATTCAATCAAAGACCGCTTGATTCCTTATGTGTCATCAAAGAACACTCCAAAAGAAATGTTTGATGACCTAAGAAGACTGTACGAAGGAAAGAACATAAACCAGAAGATGAATCTAAGAACTCAACTAAAGAATACGAGGATGCAGAAAGGATAAACGATCCAAGAATATTTCTCTAGAATTTCAGAATTCAAACAACAGTTAGAAGCAATTGGAGACACCATAGACGGAGACAAACTCATAATGACAGCCCTAAATGGTCTCACAAGACCTTGGGATGCATTCATCCAAACGATATGTGCCAGAACAGAGAAACTAAAGTTTGATAGTCTATGGGAAGAATGCATCCAAGAAGAAACAAGAGTAGCTAACCGTGAAGCGCTACTAGCAAGAGATGATGATCAAGCCCTAGCTACTCACACCAAAAGAGGAAGGAAGAAACCCTACTTCCACAACAAGACTCATAAAGAGCCTCAACCTCAAAACAGATTCAATAATAAAGAATCTCATCCAAGGAGATTTCAGAAGAGAGGACAACGAAGGGAAAGAGACTACTCATCTGTACAATGCTATCATTTTGACAAGATGGGACACATTGCAAAATTTTTTCCAGCCAGATGAGAAGAATAGAAGAGGAAACATAAGAGGCACCATGCCCATGTAGTCGAAGATGAAGAGCCACCTGCAAAGATGATAAGAGAATAGATCAAAGACTATGTCTTAATCTCGGCCCTCTCAGGATCGTAACACATGGAGAGGACACGTGGCTCATTGATAGTGGTGCCTCCAAGCACATGATAGGTCAGAAAGACATTCTATCTTGTGTTTTAGAAAAGAAGTTTTCTCAGAAAGTGACACTTGGAGATAATTACCAATATCCCATCAAGGGAGTGGGAGAATCAAACTACAAACTGAATTCAGGGAATTCATTAAAAATGAAGGACGTACTATATGTACCAGGTTTGAAAAAGA
>SNQJ01S0208893.1:0-16133 GCA_010110895.2 Picea sitchensis | reverse complement strand
TGCTTGTATAATATCGCTCTTATTCTAGGAGGAGTCCCTAGTCTTTCCAACTCACTAGCTCAACCATCTCACACCCCCGTGAGTGCTACTATTTTTGGATCAGACTTACTTGGTTCCACTTTTCTTGGGTCCACCTCTGAAGGTCATCCATCCACTATTTCTCCTTCACAAGGAGGAGGGGGGGGAACTTATTCTCAAGGGAGAAGTACAACCCCACCAAATCTCTCTCAAGGGACAGGTCCACTACTTGCTCACATGATGGATGGAAATAATCCTCCACCAAATCTCCCTATGACATACTTGACATCCCTTAACATTCCTGATTTAACCAAAATCACTAATGATCCCATTTTACATGATCCCACTTGGCCTAATATGCCTACGAAGTTACCTTCAGACATTCCAAAGTTTGAAGGAAAACCAGGGGATGATCCCGCCAACCATGTTATGAAATTCCATTTATGGTTCTCTTCAAACAACATCATGGATGACTCCATCCACTTAAGGTTGTTTCAATCAACTCTCACGGGTTCCTCAACCAAATGGTATGTGGATGAAAAATCAAGGTCCCATGTGACCTTTGAATCATTGGCCAAGGCCTTTTTGTCCTTTTTCCAACTACCAGTTCATCATGATACTGGTTTATAACTTCTCTCGGAGTTAAAACAAACTACTGCAATCCATATATCTGATCACATCCATGAATGGCATCGATGTTGTAGTTTGTGTAAAGAGGAAACCACCAAATAACAATGTCTTGATTGGTTTCTCAAGTCACTCATCTCTTTTATTACCAAGGATGTCGCATCCGCTTTTCCTCAGGAAGAAGAGGAAGCCATAATCAAGGCCCAACAATTTGACCTCATCTATGCTCAAGAAAGTTACTTTTACATAGTGTTACCTAATGCACCCAGACCCATACCATTTGGCCAGGAAAAGCCTAGGATGTCCCATGCTACGGATGGGTTGATTGGTTCCATGACACACCACAACCGTTACATCCAACCACCACCTAATTATGGTGCACCTTAGTATCCACAACCCTATGTAGGGCCATCTTATTACCCTCCCCCCACTTACCAACAACCATATCATGTTGTTCCCCCTTAGTTATTGGGGGGACCCCCACCCGTACCCCAGATGCATCCGGTCTCTCAGTCAAGTGTGAGTCCACGCCCAACCGCTACATGTGACCATAACATTTGTGGAGGTAATTTAACTTCCTATATGCCATATGGATCGACTTCCCAAACCAATCCATATTTTCCATTTCTTGGTCCTCCACAACCGGTTGCTCCTCCACAAGGACACCCACATGCCGACATTAATTTTGTTCATCCCTCTCCCATTCAAAAAATTTGGGATTTTGAATAGTTGAATACAGAAAATCCATCCCATCAGCCAAATAATTCCAAGAAGAAAGGAAAAAATTGAAACAATAATAACCCGGGACCAAGAGGAAATAACCCCCAACAAAACCATCCCATTGGGGGAAACCAGAATCAAGGCAACCAAAACCACCAAGGTGACAATAATCACAAATGACAAGGGAAGATCAACAAAAAATATTAAGAAAGACAAACTTCACTTGCACTCTTTGTGGTTAGTATGGACATTATACTCACCATTGTATCCAAATTTATGAACTCAAACAGATGAAAGATTCCATGAACATGCAACGTCCTCCAACGTCGCTTGCCCCCCAACAGGCCCCACAACAATACTTGCAACAACCACCTCCGATCATTCTGTAAAACCCTATTCCACACCAAGGTGTGATGAATAACCAACAAGAGGTACACCCTGCTCCACCTATTGTTGGGAAAAACACCCTACGGACTAGTAAATAGAGTTCAGACTTTGCATGTAGATTTGACCGAATAGAAATTACTTTCTACCTACATCCCTAGATTTAAATCCCCTTTTCTCAGTAAATGCATGGAAAGATCCACCTACCTTATTATCTGCGCTCGATTTCGATCCTCCGTTGTGCTTGATTACTTGTTCGCAATGCTCCTTCCAAAGATGACCTGCATTCAAGACAAACAACAACTATGCATGCATGCTACTTCTATACTCATGGGTTAGAAATCAAACATAAACTAATCAAACCATAGAAAGTTCATGAATTGGGACGGGAAAAACATTCTCTTTATTATTTAAAGTGAGTCAACTTACATAAGTTGAGACTGGCCACTGCTCCTAGAGCCTGATCCTAGGCTCCTCTTCTTCTATTCTTCAACTGCTTTGCTTTAAATCTCCTTTGGCATGAGGAAAGGATAAAGGGTTGGGACAATAGAATTTGTAAATGGGCAGAGTTTCTTTGCTATATTTTTTCCTCTTCCAAATGGTATCCCTACCCCTTCTTTTATAGGCTAGAAGGAGCTAGGTTTTTGGACGAACCCTCGACCATGCATGGCCGGGAGTTTTAGTCAACTCACCCATAGTTTTTTGTTCCATCCGCAACTTTCCTTTTTTCATGCTTTTGTAGGTACACGCGGGCTGTTGTGAGTCATCCAGTGTGTACACTCATGCAGTAATGGGTTAGGGAACGTGGGCCTTTACACAAGAGGATTTTCAAAGAGTTGTTCAACAGAGTTTTGGCAAAGAAGGGATATGAGTTGGCCTAATGCCAGGTAAGCATGTGTGGTGCAATTTAGGGTTATAAAAGATTCCCCCTAATGTGTGAGGTCAGAAGAGCATCTGATGGCCGAACTACATTACCAATATTTACTAATGTGTCGAACGATTGAGCCCAAGGATCAAGAACCAAGAGGTGTCATCTACAAAATAATAAATGTCTCACTGAGGTGGGCATACCCATGCTTAGGATAAAATAGAACCATGGCTACAAATCAAATACACTATACATCCATGTCAAATAACTATAAAGAGTAGCCGCGAACAATACACAACAGAGCTACATCTCGAAATCAGAAAGATATACATATAGAGTATCCATCTTCCAGAAGCAGATTCGGCTTAATGGCTAGAGATGAGATCTTCAGAGCTCGAGCAACAACTTCAAAATCTTCAAAACTCGGGTAGGAGTGTAATATGAGTGTACAACTGCACTACCTAGAGGTCTTCGACGGCTCGTCGATCATTGACGTGATAATATTGATGATCAGACTGAAGGCTTCAATGATTTCGAACAAGGACTTGATTGGATGTTCAGGATGGCTGGGTATGTGGACAAGAGACATTTTGCAGAGGAGCCGAATCAGGCTTAGTGACAAACTTACCTTGGACAATAGCACGACACGTGATGAGACTCAGGAAGCATATATGTTAATCATAAGTCTACGAAGCAGGAAGCAACGCAAACTCTCCATATGTTTGGAAGGATAACGAAATGGTGGAGGACACAACTCTATATAACGAGAAAATCTTCCTAAGGTCGTACTACATCCCATAGTCTTATGATCAAATGGACAGATGTGCTTTATCCAAGGGCGACTCATTATGTTGCCAATAAAGAAAATACTTTTCCCATCCTATTTTTGGGGTATATTTGTTTTTTTTGTTCTTTTTAATAATTTTGGAAAAAGAATAAAGGAATATTACATTACAGTGGAGGAACGAGTATTGAAAACATACAAGATCAAGGCACAAGGACAACACTGATGTTCTGGTAAAATGATACTCGGGGAAAATCCTCCGGCGGCCAAAGGTGTTAAAACACAGAAGCAAACTGTCACAAGGTTGGTGGATAAGGTATGCAAATGTGATTGATAAAACACACAATGGTAACATCCTTCGATGTAATCTTAATGAGCCCAAAAGAAGGTAAGCTCGGTGGTTTTTCATATTTAGAGAGTCTGAAAAAACATAAAAGAAGACTCCATTGGGGTACCTTTTTCAAAGATAGTCTAGTCGATTCGAAAAATGGATAAACTAGCACCGATTAGACATCGATTCAAAACCATTTTAACGAGTGTGACAAGGACAAGATCACTCGTCTATTTTTTCACTTTTAAGGAGTCTAAAAAAAGCTTAACTATGGACTCCGTCAGGAATATTCTTCTGGACCAATTTAACGAGTGTGAAAGAATAAGGTCACTCAATAATCTTTTCAATTTTAGGGAGTCTAAAAAGATCTTAACTATGGACTCCATGGGGGTTTATTTTTTGTAAGTTTAGTCCCTCAGCCCAAAAACGGGATAAAATTATACCTGAGAGTACTCTTCTAAAGAACGGAAATTTGATAGAGTATAATTTTGTTCATACAGTTGACCGTCCAGACCGAAAAAGGGGTAAACTACCATCGGACAGACATGACTTCAAATTTCAGTTTAATGAGTGTGAAAGGCCACAAGATCGCTCGACAATATTTTCATTTTTAAAGGGTCTGAAAAGGGCTTAAAAGGAGACTCGTTTAAGGAACGTTCTTTTGGACCAATTTAATGAGTGTGAAGAAACAAGGTCACTCGACAATCTTTTCATCTTTAAGGAGTCTGAAAAGGGATTAAAGAACACTCCATAATGGTTACTTTTCTCAGTTAATATGGACGAGATCGAAAATCATAAATGCAGTCTCGTCATATGTTGCTTTCAGATCTCAAAGCGAGCTTGAAAAACAACCAAGTTAGATCATGATAAACTCTTTGTGGGTCGATGCCTGGCATCTCCTCGGGGGAGCTGTATGCTCTGACGAAAACATTGTCTATGACGCCAGGGGTTCTAGAGATATTGATAGGTATCATTTCAGCAATGGTTTCCATATGAACCTCAGCATAGATCTTGTGTGTAGCTAAGGGATTCATATGAAAAGACCTATCTCCAGTCATAGTCACGGTGAATTCTCCTGCTTCGATTCGGCTTAAATTTGGGAGGAAATATGATCTGTGATGAAGATCTTCCCAAGGTTTGTCTGGACTAGTCATTGCTTCGATTACTGCTTCATCAGAAGGCAATACTAAGTCTAACGAATCGATGTTAGTGAGAGAACCCTGAGCCCAAATAGGCTCTAGAAGTGGATCTAAATCTTGTGCAGGAGTCGGATTAGGGTTAGCTAAAGCTTGCTGGACTAAAGCGTACACTACCTCAGTGGCAGACAAGGGCATGGACATGCCTGGGTGCCCTGTCTCATCCATCGTGGCTGATGGGGAAGGAATAATCCAAGGATCCTCAAAGTAAGTCGTGCGGAAGGACGAAACTTGAAAAATCTCAACCTTATGGTGATTAGATATAAATTTGATATTGTCATGAGGAGGTGGGTAATCGAAGGTACCCATCAAGGATGGGCACAAACCAACTCCTACGTTAACAACACCTAGTTGAGGATTATCAATCATCGGGACCGTGGATGCCCCCAAAGATGGGTCAGGTCTGGAGAAAGACAATTGGTCGATGGTCACTATATGACCCTCGTGTGGAAACAACAAGACTCGGAAAATTGTAGCAACCACAGCTTGCATAGCATAAGTCCAACTCCATCCTAACAAGAGGTTATAGTCGAGGGGAGCATCGACTACCTCTACTTTGACACACATGGTTTTCCCTCCTAACTGCACAGGGAAAGAAGGAACGATACCATGTGGTCAGAATGAATGACCATTGAAAGCAGTGAGGAGAGTAGGTGATGGAGACAAAACGGGTTGGCCAATGGCCTTCCAACATGCTAACGACATAACGGACGTCAAGGCGCCCTCGTCGACCACCGTGCAGAAGATATTCCGAGTAAAAGTTTTCATGGGATGAGCCACTACTATCTGAAATGCTATGTGGTAAGGCAGATGAGGTTTTAAGTCAGTTGTATCTAACATGATAGTGCCCGGATTACAAGTCTTAGTAGAGCCCAAAGCGGTTAACAAGGCTTTCCTCTAAGTAGGGCAGCTTTGGAGGACCTCCAAAGCAGACATCGCACAAGGGGTTTGTGATAAATCCTCCACCACAGAGTAATTATGGGTGGCCCTTGCGTTTGGGTTGTGAGAAGATTTTTTAAATGCACCTTTTGGAATGCGTGTTATTGTTTCTCCCAACATCTTCTCAATCTGTAGAGGAAGAGATGGGATATCAGCTTCTTTACCCTTCTCAGAAGCACTTGGTTTACTATAGTCGTGCGCTCTAGTTGATATGAAATCATCACCCCTAACCATATATACGTTCGTGGATGAGGGATTGTTTGGAGGCGGGCAGGTTTCTTGGTTGCCCCCTTCTGTGCTTGTAGAGGCTTGAGTTAGATTTTGCCCATGTTGAAAGGGATTAGTCAACACTGCTTGTTGTTGCTATGTGACAAACGTTTGGGCCTCTGCAAGTCGAGGGAAAAGATGGGTTGGGTGGTCTTCCGTGCACAAGTTGCATGGATACCTCACCTTCCATTTTTCCGTGTTGTCTCCGCCAGCATTCTCAGTGGGTTTTTTATCCCCCTTACCCTTCTTTTGTTGTTTTTTCTTCCCTTCAGGCTGCTGGGTGGCCTTTGGGTTAGTTGACTGCATGGTGTGTACTTCCAACGTTTGGGTAGGGGAAGCAACCAAAGCAGTAGTTTGGCTGGACGTTGTGTGTTGTATGGATAATTGTTGCAACTGTTTTGTCAATTTCTCAGCGTGCTTGGTTTGTGTTGAACCAACAATACCATCGGCATGTGGTCCAGGTCTCTATCTAGTTTTATCCAGTATCGAATGTGGCACATCTGGCAAGATATTGTATAATAAACCAGACTAAGAATAGATGAGCTCAAACTGTTGAGCCCTCATGATGGCATCTTCTTCAGAGAAAACTCCAGATGTCGCAATGTCTTTGGATAACTGTGGGACCAAAGACTTAAGGAACCACTCAAGTAGGAATGCTGGTGGGACTGGTACCTTGATTAAACTCTTCCGGCATCTCCACTCTCGGATATGATCAGAGATATGGTCTGCTGTTATCTGTTCGAAATTGGCGAGCAGCTCCATGCCAGTGTCGTATCTCACAGGTAACTAGAAATGGTTAAGGAAGGCCATCACCAATTCACCAAAAGAAGAGTATCTTGAGTGATCGAAATCGATGTACCATTTCATGGCACTCCCAATAAGAGTACGTTGAAATAATCACAACTGTACGGAGTCATCTTTCAATGAGTTAGATGAGCACCAAAGATGAAAGGTAGTCACGTGATAACCTGGATCTTCATTAGGCTTGGCCTCGAACTTTGGAATGTCCGAAGGAAACTTCGTCAGCATAGGGGGCCAACGTGGATCGTGACAAATAGGATCATTCAACAACCTTGTCAAATCTGGCAAGTGTAAAGTTGCCAGGAATGGTAGTTTGGGTTGTTGTTGATAACCTGGGAAAAAGGGTCCTGGAGTTTGACGGGCACCAGGTTGCCAGGAAATGTTTGGTTGCTAGCCCGGATTCTGGTAGAAACCATGGCCCTGACCAGCGTAAGGATTTTGCATCTGTGGAGACATCATCGACTAATTTCCAAAAAAGGACATAGAGTGTTGGGCATGCATTGTATTCGAAGGACTTTGGGAAGGATTACCCCATGTTGATCCTGTGGGGAGAGGCATAGTAGTCTGTCTGGGGTTCCATTGACTGTGGAAAGAATTACCCTAGAACGACATTCCGGAGGAGGGAATGGATCCTTGTCCTGAATTCCAAGGTCCTGCTATGTGTGCCCCCTGTGCAGGAATAGTACCCTGCACAGGAGTAGATTGTCCAAAAAAGGGGTTTCCCCCAGTCGGGAAAGCGACTGACGAGAAAGTGTTTTTACCAAACATTCCATTCCAAGAAAACGGTGTCAAACCTACCGGCATACTGTGCGAAGGTGGTCCCTGACTCCCCGCTCCAAATAAACTATTGTGTGTAGGTTGCCCGGCGGATTGCTAATGCGGACCACCAAGCGAAGGGGACGAAGGAGGGATATGACCTCCTATGTAACGAAAATCATTAAAAGAGATAGGAGTGCCCCCAAGGTGACCTTGCAAAGGAGTGATAGAGCTCCCTGCCCCTAGACCCAAATTCTGTAAAGTGGAGTAGGTTAGTAAAGGACTTGTACTTGAACTAGGCATACCGTATGAGAATGGAGGGCCTGTCGCACTAGGTGTGAAGGGGGTTGTGGTCGCCGCCATAGATGGGTTTGGTCCACTGTGCGACATAGTTGTGGCCGAGACCATGGTGGCTCGGACCGCCGATGGTAGGTTAGGAGATGACTCTCTTTTGGTGACAACTGTGGTGGGAATTGAAGAATTCCCAGAAGAAGTAACAACATTTGTTTTCATTACTGTGTGAGGCACTGTCTGGTGTTCATGAAATTGGATTGGTACAATAAATGGTGCCAAGATATCAGTGGTTTCTTCAAGGTCCAAAATGGTTGATTCCTTCGGGGGTTGTTCGGGCACAATGGTTTGTAACCCGGTCGCTTCAAAAGACCCTTGTTGGTCTAGCTTCCGCCTTAATGGTGGTGGGGGTGGCTCCAGTGTAATCGGCGACAGGCCAAGAAGCCTTCATGACCGGCGGAGCTTGGGATCCTCCACTATGTGAGAAGATCCAAGACACGCTAAGGTAGTCTAAATGTTCAAAAATAACACACACTAAAAAGAAGCCCCTAAGAGATAAGACAAGCAATCACTAAACTATTTGGAAGAATAGTTACAACAACCAACACTAGAGCAACTTACCGGTGCAAGTGAAACTCGAACATAGAAGCACCCTCTGGGTATACTCTACAAAGCATGGCCTGATGTCTATCCTATGTACTGTGGTATACCCCTGCAGTCACCTGTGTATGTCCCTAAAAAGATTGGCAACTAGGTTGCCAACACACGAACAATCACCAGGCGGGTACAGTCGAAAGTCGGGTAGACCACAATGAGCAGGGTATCGAGCCCAAAACCTATCAAGGGTATCGAGAGAAAATGGTCTGGAATAAAACTGAGGACCTTGAATGGATTCGAGACACGTGAAGCCCCGTGGAAAATGCAAACGATGAAATCCCAAAAAAAGCCCTCTATATCTGTTCTCCACTACGATTGGTCCGGCTTTGGAGGGGTTATCTCTGCTACCTTTCCACACGCGACCTCGTGTTTATCCCATGTGTTAGAGGGGGGTCCCGGATAAATTCCACGAAACTGGACTTATACAGTCCCTATCTTAGACTCCAATGTTTGGTTTTAAATGGCCTTGAAGAGTTTCCTCTCCAACCTAATCCAAGGCCCTAGTCCTGAACTAGTTTGTGAACCCTACAAACATAAAAGTCTAGTAGATTTTAAAATTAGCATTGCTTTTATGGCTTTTTCTTATGTCAAGGGGTATGAGGGTGAAACTGATGATGTGTAAAAGACGAAAACAAAAAATGAATAAAAGAACTGGAAACAAAACTTTTACTGAATGCAAAATTTCAACAACTTTTCACAAAGAAAGATTTTTAATTTTTTCTAAGATTTTGGACAGCAAACTCAAAGGAATTTCACTCGACCACGAGCTACTTATGATCTAAGTGAACTGTAAAAACTTACGAAATAAAAGACTTTTCCCTAGCTAATGATGCAGAAACACACTTTTCAACCAAAGAAGAAAATGAAAAGAGATTTTTATTTATTTATTTAAGTGCTAGTAAAGCAAGAAAGGGAAAATACCGATAAGCAAAAACCAAGAAAAACAATTCTAGCTTAAAGCACAGATCGCAAAGATTCATATTAAAGAATCACACAATGGAAATTGTAAAAACAATGACTCTCATGCTTGTCTAAAAACCATAAAATATATATATATATATATATATTTCTGTCAACTATTAACTGAGAAAAAGCAGGCTAAGGGTAAGATGAATCCTAAGCTACTGACTGTTCAAACATAGATTCAAACACCTGAGAGGATTACTTCTTATCAAAGGAGGGGATGAATGCCCCACCCTGAACAAAAAGTATCTTGTACAAGAATACGACTGTCACTCAAATAGCATGCATGCAAACGGGTGCTTAACAGAGACAGATGGCGTGTACATGCGGCCTGACCTTGTACAGGCCACGTGTATATCTAAACTCTAAGGAAAAATATAAAAAAAGACAGACCAGACCAGGAAGAGACCTCTGGTATTGATAACCAGGATCCCTTGAAGGCTTGGATACTCTTTCTAACAAAAAAACAAATAATGCAAGGAAAAATAATAAGGCAAAAAACAATCTGAGATAGGACTGTTAACAAACAAGACTCGGACAGAATTCCAGAAAACCCCCTGAGAATGTGTGATTCTGACAGGGAAGAGGAGGACTGCCTCTAAGGTTCTCTGAACTCCTACACGCTACTGCTATCTCTACAGCAAGTGTTCACACGTGGGCTGTAAGAGGATAGGGTGCGGGTACACGCATTCAAGCCTTATACAGGCCGCGTGTACCTCTGTGTGTCCCGAAAAACACAGTCAAGCAAAAGTCAGGGAAAGCTGGTATGGAAAACCAGGCTCCCTGCTAGCTCAGACCTTACAGAAATGAAAGAAAAAGATAGGCAAGGAAAAAAAAAAATCTAGTCTTTAAACTACCCAAAAACTAAATAAAAATTCCAGGAACCCTAAAGAGTATTCTCCCCAGCACGGTCGCCAATTCTGTTGTTGGGAAAAACACCCTATGGACTAGCAAATAGAGTTCAGACTTTGCATGCAGATTTGACCGAATAGAAATTATTTTCTACCTACATCCCTAGATTTAAATCCCCTTTTCTCAGTAAATGCATGGAAAGATCCACCTACCTTATTACCGGCGTTCGATGTCGATCCTCCATTGTGCTTGATTACTTGTTCAAAATGATCCTTCCAAAGATGACCTGCATTCAAGACAAACAACAACTATGCATGCATGCTACTTCTATACTCACGGGTTAGAAATCAAACATAAACTAATCAAACCATATAAAGTTCATGAATTGGGATGGAAAAAGCATTCTCTTTATTATTTAAAGTGAGTCAACTTACATAAGTTGAGACCGGCCACCGCTCCTAGAACCTGATCCTTGGCTATTCTTCTTCTTTCCTTCAACTTCTTTGCTTTAAATCTCCTTTGGCATGAGGAAAGGCTAAAGGGTTGGGACAATAGAATACGTAAATGGGCAGAGTTTCTTTGCTATATTTTTTCCTCTTCCAAATGGTATCCCTACCCCTTCTTTTATAGGCTAGAAGGAGCTAGGTTTTTAGATGAACCCTCGGCCATGCATGGCTGAGAGTTTCAGTTAACTCACCCATATATTTTTGTTCCGTCGCCAACTTTCCTTTTTTCATGCTTTTGTAGGTACACGCGGCCTGTTGTGAGTTAGCCAGCATGTAAACGCATGCAGTAATGGGTTAGGGCGCGTGGGCCTTTACACAAGAGGATTTTCAAAGAGTTTTGGCAAAGAAGGGATATGAGTTGGCTTGATGCCAGGTAAGCATGTGTGGTGCAATTTAGGGTTATAACACCACCCCAAATGGGGTAGTACCAAAACCCAGGTCCCAATCAACCTAGAAATCTGGTTGATCGCAACATCCTCCTTACCAACAAAGAAGAAATTCTTCTACAAACACGCGGTCACCATTACGGTGTTGCCCATGAATCTACCCCAACCACATTGAAAATGTCTCCCACTACAATCATACCACCATTGATTATTCCACGCCCTAACACTGAACCAAACCCTCGTATACCACATATTTCAATATGAAGGAATGTACATAACCCTCACGCTAGGGAAGCCCCCAACTACAATCTGGTCGACGACTTAGCATAGTCTCCTGCAACCATGTTTGTATTGGAGGTCCTCCAAACCTATCCAACTCAACAGAAATACTTTATTTCCTCCTTGGGGGAATTCAACCTAGCAGATACTAGACTCATCACCTTTGATCTAGATAGTGGAGAACCATGCCTCCCCGCCCTGGTATATTTCCAGATACCAATTAAGATTTAGAACATCACATCTCATTGGTGTATCATCTATGAAGGTGCATCCACATGCATCATGTCCAAACTCGTCTGAAAAAAACTTGGCTCACTAGAGCTAGTACCATCTGCCATCACCCTTAGAGTTTGTAACGACCGACCATCATCCCCTGAAGGGCTCTTCCAAAATGTCCCCATAAACATTGGGGGAAAACCATCATCATTGACATTGAAGTTATCGATGCCCCACTTGATTACAATATCTTGTTCAGACATAGCCACATGTATGCTATGAAGGTAGTGTCCTCTTCTATGCTTCGAACGATGATGTTCCCCCACAATGGGAAAATCATCACCATCGACCAAATTACACATTATGAGCCTAAACATTCCTCCAACATCGATAACATTCCTCCCCTTGTCTTCCTATATTAGATTGTTATTCTCTCATCGACATGGGTCCTGGAATTTTCCAGGACCCATCCTTGCTGGGGGAATATCATGGAGCACCACCTCTCCTACCCCCCTCATCACAAGTGTGTGTAGTATCTTCTAATGGAACAAATATCGAAGACACTATTCCTCCCATAGAGGCCTCTCCTCACTTTGACATCCCACCAGTTGAAGAAATATTACCTCAGGAATCCCCTGACAACCCCACTACACCACTTATCCAATATTCGCCCCCCCCCNTTACCCAAATTCCCTTTCTCTACCCACCACCTGGAGTCCAAGCCTTCCAAGTAGCCACGACCCTTAACCTTCCTAACATGGTGATTTCCATCCCTGTATGGTATATTCATCCACCCACGATGGTTCCTCAACCATATCTCCCTCCTCAGACAGAGGGAATACTGATGCATATCTCAGTACATATTCCTACCACACCACCACACCCCCAACTGTTGGCACCACTGCCACTATTGGGGGAAAATGAAAGAAGAAATAGCCCACAGCTCCACTTCCTCCCCGATTACAACCTCCTTACGCATTATGTGAAAGAGAAGGACACCCCACCAATAGATTTCCTACTCTTCCCGAGTTATGCAATCTGATCCAACTCCCTCGAGCAACCACGTTGCTCATCGCTCCACCAAGTACGTCCACTGCTACTACAGAGTCCTCCACTGCTTGTGCCATATGCTCATAATATGTCGACGACACTCATCATTGCCCATATCTACCTCATTTTCACTAGAAATTATCCGCAGTATGAAAAACATCTCGGCCAGAGCCCTCTCAGCCACTCCCTATAGAGGCTCACATTACTAATATTCGATATATTTCGTTGTCAGTCCCCGAGCGAATGAGGTACCCTCCATAGTATTGGTACATTCACTTTATTTCCAATAGTCCCTCGCACCCTATGCACGATATCCCATCTACGTCCTCGCCACTTGAGGAGAATAATGCTTACCCATTGACAATTCCCCCTGTCACCTCCTAGGATCCCTATATTCTCGCATTTTTCGTTGCGATGAAGATATATTGGAGGAAATCACTACCCCGATTGCCCATGGAATGTTCTCCATCATCAAGAACTTTTCCTCTCACAAGAGGTCTTTCACCCACTTTATTGGTAGCCCCAAGCTCCCGTAATCTTCCAAATCACTTCACAACACTCTCGCTAGATCACCAATAATGTTAATGCAAATGAGGTGGCATAGTGGGCCCACTATCCATATATAGGACCTTTTTCCCGACTTCCATACTCTGTTACAAGAGACCAAAGCCTCTGTTTTTCGATTCGTTCTCAGCCATGAGATCCTAGTCTCATCATCTACACATTCACACTCCTCAGACCATCATTTTCACTTGGCCTCAGAGGAGCCTTTTTCTCACATCATGTTCAGGTATGCATGCTCATGTTCAATTTTATCAAATAATTGTTATATGTTCTTTATCATCAGATATCTTTCATGTCGGGTATTTGGTTTTCAAGTGTGAAGGAACTTGTTCCGCAAGCGTACATCTCCTTGAGGTATATGTTCGACATTGGCATGTAATTATTCCCTCTGTAAATCAATTTCATCTCCCAGTCATACCCTCTGACATTTACCTTTAGGGTCCTTACATCCGGCTCTACAATACCTTTACCTCTACTGCATTTGGGTATTGTCATTTGGTAGCACTCTCCCCCACATGAGTTATCCCATTCATAGTTCCCCTTTTCAACTTGACAATCATGCTAATTTCACCCCCTAGGGATGGGAGTCTCGATAGTCTTATGCACTTCCAAGAATGAACCCCATACTTCTTCTCATCATATTGCTAGCCTTCCAAATGGAATCTCAGGTCATATCATCTTGGTTCTATTGACTGCACCTCTACAGTATCATCATCCCTCCATCTCATACACCATCAGTTTTCCCATATGCAGATTGTCCTCGATTCATTTACCTCATATAGAAACCCACCCATGGGCCCCCCACCCTCCACCAGTTTTCTTTCAAAAAATTGCACCTTAACAAGCCAAGCCATCTTTAACTGGGGCACACATTTCTGTATCTGTATACTCAACCCAAATTATTCTTTATTTCTTTGGTAATTGTAAAAATTCTTTGCTTCCATCATATACTTAGATTTTTCATCGTCACCATTGATTACTTTTTTTTTCCTAGCAACGCAACTCATGTCGCCCTTGGTTGGGGCATCCACTCTTGTTTCATTCTGACATCGTTCACGAACCCTGAGTATCCCAAGTCCATGTACCCATGATCTCTAAGTTTGTCCACTTTGTTAGTCTCTACCAAAATTTAAACCCATATCTAGTTGTCCCCCTTGTTATCACTCTGTAAATTTGTTGGGCTGATAAAAAAATGACAAAGGTAACCTACAAACCAAATTTAGAGCTAGGTACTATCCTACTCAGCTCAGAGAGGGATCTCTTGTGTCACTTGGTGTTTCTTTGGCAATCAATGGTTAGGTTTATTTTGTTTTTTTGGGTTTTTTTATAAATTTGTTGGCAAGGAAGGGGAGGGACATTTAGGGCTATGGAGTCCAAATTATGAAAATGAATGAAAACACTGACTGGTCGGTAGAAATCTCCAGAGGATAAAGGCTAAGCGAGGCGATGAATCTGAGTTATAAATTGTAGTTTGCATAGTGTAAGAAGAAAAAGAAAACAAGTAACTGCATCAAAGCATTTATGAAATGAATTCTGAATTAGTTATGAAGAACTTAACACAGTTTAAATTTATTAAGCCAAGAGAATCACAAGATGAATTATGGGATTTTAAACTATCCAATTTAAACAAAAGACAATGAAAATGGAATTAAAGAACACAGGAAATACATATAAGGAGAGAATAAAAAACTCATATCACCACCATTAGAATCTTTTCATAGAGACATCAAAAGCTTCTTCATATGTATTCAATTCAGCTCCAAAAAATTACAATTGAGTTCAGAACAACTAAAAGGTTCCCTTGCACTTATGCCAACATTGATACATTTGGAACTTCTAACATTTATACAATTCGAGTTCCTTCAATTAGAAACCGATTACAATAGTTGAACTGAAACGTTTTAGCTTCTAAAACTGACTACAATAATTACATTTGACAGTTTCGGTATGGGAACCAATTACAATGATTAATCAAAAAATGTTTCATGAGTTCCAACTGTCAATACCTCTAACTCTTCAGCTTCTGCCTTTTCCATTTGTCCTGTTTTGGTCATCTGTCTGATCTACCATTTTGGTGACACATTGTTACACATTATTTTCGTCATCCCTATGACTGTTAATGATGCAAACCTATATGTTGCCTTTAGAGGGGTCAGTGGCCTGAATTCCTGAAGAAATAAGAGAGAAGAACTTTTCCTGAGAAAAGAAGTTGCATTTTCCCTTGTAAAAAACCTTGTAAAAAAGGAAGTTCGTAGGTTGCTATATAGGCAGGGTGCGAGAATGCCTGATTCTCACAGGTTGCACTATAGCTAGGGTGTGATATGTTCGCAGGTTTCTCTATAGGCAGGGTGCGAGAATGCCTACACATGGTAAAAACAAGCATTTCCTCGAATCTTCTAGAAGGAGAAACTTCTATGGTGAGGTGGCATCCGAATGGTTTCGATCTTACTCGCTTTCATGATTTAGTGGGATCATCCTAACCTCCTCACCTTATCCTCTTCAACTTATAAAAGGAGAGGAGTTCTCATGGAGAAGGTTAGCTTTTGAGCTTTTGATTTTGGAGCTTGAAGTGGGATTTGGCTTGGAATTGTTAGCTTGATTAGAGTGGCTTTGAGATTTGCTTTGTCAAGGTAGATTGTGAGTAGCTATCAGATCCATGGTTTCAGAATCCTTGGAGA
>SNQJ01S0208892.1:0-13080 GCA_010110895.2 Picea sitchensis | reverse complement strand
AATGACACAAAGATTTTCATGAGGAAACCCAAAAGGGAAAAACCTCTTCTTCTTATGAATGAAAGGCAAGCTCCAACTCCTCTTTACATTCTTATTTTATTTGAGCTACAACCCAGATGAGGTTGCTACCTCTGTTTCTTCAGCACCTATTGAATGGAAGCTACAACTCCCAGATGTACAAGCACCAACTTGTACAGGATAGTTTTACAGTCTCCCCTTGCTCCTCCCTACCACCCTGAAATCATTTGTTGTCATTAAGAACCTGAAATCCAACTCTTTATCTTCTCTGTCAAAGACTAAGCATTCAAATCCTCTTTGTTTTTCATATCACAATTCATTCTTGACCAGACCACTTAGATTTATCAATCTGTGTATGTGTATTCCCTCCTCTATCTTTTTCTCTTCCTCAAATTTTACAGAGCCATATATCTCCCATAATCCTCTCTATTTTTCATATCTTACAACATTCAATATATATATCTTCCTATATCATCAGCGCATACAAGCGATCCCTCAGGCTTCAAAGAATTAGTTACAATAACTGAATAACTACCTTACAGTGATCATTATTGGTCAAGGCCTCAAGAAGAACAATAGCCACACGATTAGTTTAAATATTTAACCAGCATCGTTCGATGGTCATACATTTGTTTTGTCTCAGCATAGAATAACCCTCGAGCACTTTGGAAAGACACTTGTGCTTAAACCATATGCCCATTGGCTATGACCATGGGCTTAACTAAAATGCGTTTTGCATTTCGGCATTTTGACATTTTTTATTTTCGGGTTTTCGATACTCACAATAGTCCCTTTCGGCATTTCAGCTTTTAACGTTTCAACATTTCAGGGTTCGCTACTTCAAAGGTTAAAGTTCCTTTGATCTTTTATTTCCTGGTCTACGAAACTTTGAAATGGAGTCTTTGTTGATGTGTATGTTTCAGGATTTCGACGTTTCCCATTTCATAACTTTGGGACTCCTGTCATGAAGAGTCTCGACTCTTGACTCCTCCAACTCCCGGTATCTGAAACTCTGAAACGTCATGGTTTCTCATTTCGCAATTTCATCATTCTTGTCGTGAGTTTCCTTGACACCTCCAACTACCAAAATCCCAAAATAGAAACTCCCAGAATCATGTGACATGTGTCCCTTTCGGTATTTCGGCATTCATGTTTCGACGACACTTCAGATTTTCGCATTTCGGCATTTCACGAGTTGGAATGCTATCGCATTTCCTTCCTTTGACTTCTGATTTCTCGATATCCACTTTTCTCCAATCGATGGTCCCATGGCCTTTCGTGATCAAATAGTCCTAATCTCATCGGGACTTTGTGCTCTGATCGACGGCCTGCAGCCTTTCATGATTAGACGGTCCTAACCCCATCGGGGATTTGCATAGCCCACAACCTTTCGTGATTAGACGGTCCTAACCCCATCGGGACTTTGCGTTTCGTCATTTTGTGTATCATGATGTCTAAGGTTGGAGCTCCTCCTTTCTTTGATTCCCGAATTCCGAAGGAACTCTCAGTGAACCACCGTGTAGCTTCAAGTTTGACATTAATGACAAAACCTGTGCAACAAAAAACTTGTGCAACAAAAAACTTATGCAACAATCTGTGCAAACTGACCAACACATCCTGACACCCACATTTTCTCATGTCCTCATGTAATTCTTGGTCAATTGAAAATTTCATCTTGTTGAAGTAGTTTGACTAGTTTAGAAATAAGACAACTGGTTAGTAGGAACAATCTTTCCCTAGTGAGGGAAATAAATCACGCAAAAAAACATAGATACCGCATCCATCATTTCACACGTCCAACTATGACCTAGGAAGAGATTATATTATAAAGGATTACTAATGACCTCTATCTATACAAGTCACTATATTTCCTCCAATTTCAAGTAGAATAAAGGAATAATTCCATGAGTCCTGAAAGAATGTCATCAAAGGATTTCAACATCATTAGTGATGGGACTATCTTAGGGGAGCCTAGGGAACACCAACATGACAAATTAATAATGGATGTGGAAGCTCCCTCATCAACCATTGTCCTAAATATGTTTGTTCTTCATGAAAAAATGTATATATGTAAAGCGATGTAATGAGGAAGACATGGCTTCACATTTCCACTTCAAATGTTATTCATTGAGAATCATTAAAATAAAAAGCATAATTTTCCTATATAAATGACCTTTTCTTCATGGGGTATATTTATAGGAACTTGAAGGAAGACACAACCTAATAATATCAGGCCAGATATTCAACTATTCTATAGTTATAAGTATATTGGGCATTAGGATTATGATGCCACCACGTTAATACACCAATAGGAATATATGGCATTTTGTTGAATGTTGGTTTCTCTATTTGTAGAGGGTTTATATTTCATACATGGATTCCTCTTTTTATTTTTTGATAGTCTAAGGAGCACCATATTTATGAGACCAAGTTTAGATATTTACATCGTGTTCACACATGAACACATTTTATGGGTTTCCCCTTTACAAAGGGGCTCCCTAGTTTCTCCAAGGGAAAATATCGACAGAAGAGAGGGACAAGCACCTCCACCTCTCCCCAGCACAAGAAATGGGGTTCTCAACAGGGCGTGGGGGAACACAGTAGTCAGGCTCAGACGAACATGGGAGATTCTCGCTCAGCGGGATTAGGTTCGGTCGATGGATGCTTGCAGGGCTCAGGGAGGACAGGACACTCAGTTGCAAGCCCTCTCTCCTCACCTTCCTTGGACTACCTCCTCCAATGAGAACACTCTTTATCGGGTATGTCTTCCTTGGCTACTTCTCTTTCTACTTCGGTGTCCCTCGCTCCACCTTTTATTTCTGAGTCTACTTCTTTTTCTACGGGTGGGGAGTCTTTTATCGGAGTCAGTCTGGCCTCCCGTCACTGCCCCTTCTCCTCCTCCTCAATGGTCTTTTCACCTATGCTAGTCACTCCCTCCCTAAATCTAGGGGGCACTTGACCTCTTCCATACCTCCACACTAACTTATTGTTGGGATTAAATGTCTTGGGGGCTATGAGAATGGGATTATATATATATATATATATATATATATATTATATGAATTATAAATTATATATATTATATTATATATAAATAAACTAAAAACAAAACAAAACAACACACAAAACAAAATCAAACTCAAACACTCTCGCGCTCAAACACTACACACTCGCGCTCATAGCTCGTGCTCCTACACGCAGAGTGGAGAGGAGGGTACACGGGGAAGGAGGGGACACCAAAGGAGAGCACACAGGAATAACCCCGCGCAGATTGACCTGTGAGAGTGCCCTTGTTGGTCGAGCGACAGAGGAGAATAGCCCGTGAGAGTGCCCTTGCTGGTTGGAGTGATAGAGGAGGAGATATCTAGATAGACATCGACATGACAAAATTGGTAAGACTATATATCCATGTATTCATTTTATCCTCATTTATAAAATTATTTCAATGCTTGGTGTGGTTTTTTCATTACTTGGAGAAATATGGCCATTGTCCCTTAAGCTTCGAGATGTGAGCTAGGGTTTATGATAAAATCGAAACCATTAGAAAAATCAATGAGTAATTGGTTTCACTACACTCATGTACAGGGAATAGTGCTAGAGATGCCCATACAACATAAGTTCCACTACCCTAAAATTGTTCTCTCAGACGATTTTTAAAACTAGGGTTTTTCCTAATGAGAGTCATTCTCAAAATGCATTTGAAGGTTGAAGTACAAAATAGATTCCCTAGAAGCATGTAGACAATGTTCTCACCTCCACCAAGCCCAAACAAACTAATAGAGTTAATGAAACATAGTTGCAATGTTTGTTGTGGCTTTGCACACACTGGAGAAAATTGTGCATTACCCACTAATGACTCTGAGCTACAAGATAGTGTCTATGATAAAATGAAACTGATGAATGGATCAACGATTTTCTAGTTTTTTTGGACTCAGATAAGTTCCACCACTCTAAAATGGTTTCTTTGATGATTTTAAAAACTAAGGTTTTTCCTAATGAGAGGCATTTTCAAAATGCAATTGATGGGAAAAGTAGGAAATAACTGCCCCAAAAGGGTAAGGTCAATTTTCTCACCTCCACCACATCCAAATACACTTGTTGGAGATGATGGTATGCATTGGAAATGCTCGATGTGATTTTTTCACACCTAGGAGAAAAATGGCCATTATCCTTCAATTACTTTAGATCATGAGCTAGGGATTGTGGTAAAGTGCATACTGGTGAACAGATCGACAATCTATCAATTTTGTTGGACTTGTGTACATGAAATAGCACTATGGATTCCTGCATCACATGAGTTCCACCACCCTAAAATGTTTTTCTCATACAATTTAGGTGTTGGAATCTTGCATTTGGTTACTAGCAAGGCTCGTCTCATTGACAAATTAAAGAACCTCACCAAGTCACCATGTACAAAGTAATTTTTACACTTCATTACCAATAAGGGTTTACTAATTATATCCCAATCAACAATCATTTCATTCCGTTTCTAGAATACCACTTCCTGCTACAATATTACATTCAAATCAAAAAAAAAAATTGCATAATAATGGATCTTCTTACCTTGTTCTAGAGCCAATAAATTTTCACATGTAGACAAACCACTAACCATGGTAATCGAGTTGGGTTTTATTCCCAAGAAAACCAAATATGGCTCATAGTTAAAATGTAGGGGAAATCAAAACGTATTACAAAATTCTTTTCTACATAGTATGGTTTGACCTCAAATTGTGGGGTTTATCTCGCATTAATTTGATTCCATTTCAACAAGACTACTTCCCACAAAAAACATTACATTCAAATCAAATTTTATTGCATAACAATTGATCTACTTACCTTATTCTAGGACCAATAAATATGAACATGCATGCACAGCATTGACCACAATGATTGAGTTGGGTTTTATGCCTAAGACTACACACATTTCATTGAAGAATGTGAAGGATTAATGGGGAAAAAGAATCTAGGATAACCAATAATGATTTCATTCCATATATCTACCTACCTTGTTCCAAATCCAATAAATCTACACATTTAGGCATAACACTAACCATGGTGATTAAGTTGGGTTTTATGCCTAGGACATGCATTTCATTGAAGAATGTCAAGGATTCATCGGGGGGGGGATGATTTCATTCAAATTGAATAATGTGAAGGATTCTAGGGATGGAAAACCCTGGAATAACCAACAATAATTACTACACACATTTCATTGAAGAATGTCAAGGATTAATGGGGAAAAAGAATCTGGAATAACCAACAATGATTGCATTCCATATATCTACCTACCTTATTCCAAATCCAATAAATCTACACATTTAGGCATAACACTAACCATGGTGATTAAGTTGGGTTTTATGCCTACAACATGCATTTCATTGAAGAATGTCAAGGATTCATTGGGGGGGAATGATTTCATTCAAATTGAATAATGTGAAGGCTTCTAGGGATGGAAAATCCTGGAATAACCAACAATAATTTCATTCCATGACCCCAACATCTTGTTTAGGCAATATTTTGAACAATTAGTGTAAATAGGTTTGATTATGGTGTTGAAATATTTCATTTGGTTCATAGAAAGGCTCATGTCATTAAACAATTGAGGAACCTCACCAAATGACCATGGAAAAAGTAATTTCTACATTTCAATCCCAACAAGGCTTTCCTAATCCTATGGAAATTAGCAATTCATTACATTCCTTTTTTAGAAAAACATTGTCCAGAACAAAATTACATTCAAATCAATCTTTTTATTATGTGATATTGGATATCCTGACCTTGTTCTAGAGACAATAAATTTGTACATACAAGAAAAGAACTAACCATGTTAATTGAGTTAGATTTTATGCCTGAGAAAACTCCAAATGCATGACAAAGTACATCAATACATGGAATCCATGAAGTCATTGTAGAAGGCGGAGGAGTTGGTGCATATTTGTGATGCTTCTCGTTGTCAGAGGAAAGGTTCAGGCTGCTTTTGCGAGGTTTTGGGACTTTCCAACCATTATCTCTTTTCCGTGCTCTAGGGGTCGAGGAAGGGGTAGGGGATAGAGGACACGTTGCCTGGAGGTGCCCTGTTTGTTGACAAGAGCGGCATCTGAAAGTGTTGTTCTCATAATCAACCATCTGTGTGTAATGATCTCCCTCAGTCCAATCAATAAGGATCCTATATGGAAGCCCTTGACTGAGGTCAATTTCAACACAAATGCGGGCAAAAGTGATGAATCCGTTCGATATCCGATCTGAGTCTACTTTGATAAATATACCCAACATATTGCCCGGGGTAGATAAAAAATATGGAGTATAAAAATGCAAGGGTAGATAAAGGCACAACCATAGATGTTGGGATATTCGACCTCTGTTGTTAGGGGTTCAACGGACTGCTCCACAATGAAGGCAGAGCAAAAAAACTCATTTTCTCCCGTGCTCTAGATCAAGGCTGTGCCAGTGGCTAGGGTTTATCACTTGTTTCACCCTCAGTCCCTTCTAAGCTCTTATCTGGGCCCAAATGGTTGGTTCCCATTTTAGGGTTTCCCCTGACGTTGTTGTTGTTGCTATGTTGCCAACTGTTATCCTACTCGACGAGATAAGTGGTTTCTTCCCTCCTGGGGTGCTGAAAGCTCGACGAAGGCTTCTTCTGTGGAGTCTGGCTGCATTGTCATCTTGGGAGCCTTCCCCGTATGTTGTTGTTGTGCCTTTTCGATTGGGCTGGCCATAACCCTAATCTGAAGCGCACTCTATTCCAAATCTTCATTAAGGAGGTAATTTGAAATCAATGTGTATTCTATATAATTCTATGAATATACAAATACACATTTCATATATTCACATTAGAATCAACCCATAACATACATATGACATGAAAGAATCAACCCAAGTTCAAATCACATAGACAATCCTAAAAGACCAAAATAAATATATGCAGGAAAGAAAATTCCCCCCCAAAATCCATTTCACCCGTGAGCCAATCGAAACCAATCCTTTTCCCGGACATTTCTTTAATCATCTCAAGCACTATTACATCTAAATCTCATGAAACTATTAATATGATCCCTAATAAAAAATGTAAGCACTCACTTTTACAAGAGTATAGAGGACAAACTAATGGAGAAGCCTTAGATTCCTAGATTAGTAGCCTCACATTGCACTTCTAGATTTTCCTAGGCCCAAATATTTATCCTTACAATTAAATATCTACAAGGAAACATTCAAACTTGGTGAACAAGTCAATTTATAACTCTACATTTAACTCAATCGTCTACTTCCAAATGCATGACAAAGTCCATCAATACATGGAATCCATTGTGACACTATCACATAGCTTTTTTATCCCCTATTCTATCTAGAAAATATCATGTGCGAGTGGTTATAACTTCATCAAGACTAGTACTACAATACATGGAAGTGTTCACACAACTACACATCCAACTCTAGATTCCATATCCATATTAGGTAATTATTCTCAAATTTAGTTTTGGATTATTGGTTGTTTTTTTTCTTAAATTGATTTGTTTGAAAGAGTTTGCATTGACTAAGCCTTTAACCATTCTTTACCAAGGTACCCTATTTTATATCACTCTACTAACCCTAACCCTATTGCCAATGCTAATCCTTGGAACCATATTACTAGACCAAGACCTTCTCCTACTCGGCCTCAAAACCATAAACTCACTAGTTGTTCATCCTCCAAACCAAACCAAGGATGTAACTTCTAATAAAGTCACACATTATGTGACATATTGTCATATATTAAAACATCATGTTGGATCAATCTTCTTAGAACCCCCCCATAGATCCCTCCCCTCCATAACATATAGAAATCATTACCCTACCCAACTAAGCCATTTCTCCTTCTCTGCATTCAAGACAATGCCATTCAATATACTGACATCCTTTTCACAAATTCACTAGTTGTTCATCCTCCAAACCAAATCAAAGACGTCACTTCCAATAAAGTCACACATTCTATGACAGATCATCACATCTTAAAACATCGTGTTGGATCAATCTGTTTAGACACCGCCCTAGAGCCCTCCCCTCCATCATTATTTCCAACTTGAACCTATATTGAAACAATTTCGTATGCAACTATATGAAACTATATGCAAATAGGCAACTATATGCAACAATGCAACTTATCATGTTTTCTAGTGACTATATGCAACTTTATGCAACTATATGCAACTATGCAACTATATGCAACTATATGCAACTATGCAACTATATGCAACTTATCCAACTATATGCAACTATGAAACTATATGCAACTTTATGCAACTATATTGCAACTATATGCAACTATATTGCAACTATATAGCAACTATATGCAGCTATATTGCAACAATTTCGTATACAACTATATGCAAATATGCAATTATATGCAACTAACTACAACTATGCAGCTAACTGTAACTATATGCAACTAACTGCGACTATATGCAACTTATGCAAATATATTCAACTATGCAACTATATTCAACTATATGCAACTATATGCAAATATATGCAACTATGCAACTATTTGCAACTATATGCAACTTATCCAACTATATGCAACTATGCCACTATATGCAACTATATACAACTTTATGCAACAATGCAACTATATTGCAACTATATTGCAACAATTTCATATGCAACTATATGCAAATATGCAACTATATGCAACCATGCAACTTATCATGTTTTTTTATGACAATATGCAACTATATGCAACTTTATGCAACTATATGCAACTTATGCAACTATATGCAACTTATGCAACTATATGCAACTTTATGCAACAATGCAACCTATGCAACTATATGCAACTATCGAGTGATGATCAAGATATACTAAGAGAGGTTGAAAGTGAGATGTGTTGTACTAGAACTACCAGTTCTAGATCAACTAGATGTTTTTGAGTAGTATGTATGTGTCTCAAGGTCTTGGAAATGATATAGGGAAGAAGGCCATGCCTTAGGGGAAAAAAAAAAGCTTTGAGTCATCTAAGAAATGATGTTAGTGCTCTCACAAGGTTTTGAGAATTACCTATGGGCCTTAAGGCCTTGATATGGTTGAGGGGGGAACCCAAGGCTTAGTTGAAGTACAAAGTTTCTAGGCATCCATGACCAAACATGACACCTCGAACTAGCACACCCAATCTCTCAAGGTTTTATGCAACTTCTAGGGCTCAAATTTCATGAATGACACCTCAAACCACCATAGATGACCTCTCAAGGGTATCTTTGGCATTCAAGTGGGAGTATGGAATCAATAAGATATTTTTAGAACTAGGTATGGGTCTTGGGTCCTTAGACAAAATCGAGAGAGGAAACCCCCTCCTTCCATTCCATTGTCTCCTTCACAGTCTTCCATATAGAAGACCACAACCCTTTCCTTTACAGTTTGTACAACTTCATCAAAACCATTACACCCTATGCATACAATGGATTAAACAACAACTCGATCATCTTGTAATATCTATCACAACCAACCCCAACATTATTTCCAACTCGAACCTTTCCTCCATTCCCCACCAGCCACTAAAGGTGCTTTCCAAATATGTGAAATTCCAGGATCATGGATTTCCAAACTATCGATCCCCACTCGAACTCTTTGATGGGTCTCAAATCCAGTTCTCCACTGAGCATCGGGGGATATGCATATATGTGCAACTTTATGCAACTTATATGCAACTATATTCAACTTTATGAAACAATGCAACTTATGCAACTATATGCAACTATATTGCAACAATTTTGTATAAAACTATATGCAACTATATGAAACTATGCAACTATATGCAACTATATGCAACTATGCAACATGCAACTTATGCAACTTTATGCAACATGCAACGATAACTTATCTTCTTGTTTTAACGAGTGTAGGTACCACCAAATAGGTATCTGTCAGATATATCTTCCTCGAGTGATTATCAAGATATACTAAGAGAGGTTGAAAGTGAGACGTCTTGTACTAGATCTACCGATTCTAGATCAACTAGGTTGGAAAATGTAAGGAAAAGATTTTGTATACGCATGCAATTTTTTATTGCCAACGAAGGGTCGTGTAATTATGATGCTGAGAGCATAGGTGACATTGACTTTCCCTTGAGGTATAAACATCTAGTGAAACGATGGGCACCTAAGGAGCTACCTGAAGTGGACGTGGATTTCTTCATCGGTGGGAGGATGTATCGCATTTCTCCTTCGTCCTTACATAGATTGGGGTTATTTTCCATGGATGGCATAAATGTCAGCTATGGCACTATAACTGAATTGATGGAGTACATCAGACCATTATACAACTACAATTACTGGTTGATGTTGTTTTGATATACGAAAAGTATGCGGAGATACGGAGTTGCCGCAAATTATATACAACTAATAAACAACAATCAAAATAAAGGGGAAACTATGTATATTGATGGAAGGCCAAAAGCTACTGGAAACATTGTGGGCTTTATAAATAGTACACGACCAGTGGAAACAACTAAGAAACTGAATTGCATATTTGAGGGACGCAAAGGAAATCGTATATTTGTATGTGCAACAAAAACAATAGTTCCAGGTGAAGAGTTGTTGATCGATTACAAATTAAATCGAATAGATGGAGGAGGTGCAACTATGGGGGTAAATATATTACATACCATTCAACTCAACCTTTGATCAATCATTGTTACAATTTATCGCTGCAATATTTCAATTTTTTACTCCATAAAGTTTTTACAATTACTTTCATAACTCTTGTTTATTAATTTATTGTGTCAACATCTATCCAAGGTGACCGTGAGATATCACAGGCTACATCTGTCCAGGGTGACCATGGAAAGGCACCCATTGTGTCTCAGAAGGTAAATGTTAAATACACTAACAACTTATGACTACAACGTCAACTAAATTTCAGAAATTTCATTATTTTTTTCAGATATTACTGCAATATTTCATTTTTTTAATGTTACAGGTGAATTTCATAACTTTTATTGATTGATTTATTGTGTCAACTTCTGTCCAGGGTGACCGTGGTAGAAAATCACCTGCTACATCTGTCCAAGGTGACCGTGGAAATGCACCTGTTGTGCCTCAGCAGGTAAATGTTAAATACAGTAACAACTTATGACTACAACAACAAAATTTCTGAATTTATTTTTTGTTTTGTTTTTTTTTGTTTTTTTTATATTACTGCAATATTTTATTTTTTAATGTTACAGGTGAATTTCATAACTTTTATTGATTGATTTATTGTGTCAACTTCTATCTAGGGTGATCGTGCCAGAAAATCACCCGCTACATCTTTCCAGGGTGACCGTGGAAAGTCACTCGTTGTGCCTCAACAGGTAAATGTTAAATACAGTAACAACTTATGTCTACAACAACTAAATTTCTGAAATTTTGTTATTTTTTCTGATATTACTCCAATATTTCATTTTTTTAATGTTACAGGTGAATTTCATAATTTTTGTTGATTGATTTATTGTGTCAACTTCTGTACAGGGTGACCGTGTCCGAAAATCACCCGCTACATCTGTCCATGGTGACCATGGAAAGGCACCCGTTGTGCCTCAGCAAGTAAATGTTAAATACAGTAATAACTTATGACTACAATAACTAAATTTCTCAAATGTTAAAGTTCATGTCATTAATTTTATTCATCAATGTATTGTGGCATGGTCAACATGGGAAGGCTCCCACTGAGGATATTGATGAGGACAGAAAATTTGTTTCCAGTGACCCAATGCCAACTGTAACAAAGGCCTTGAAGAAGGATAACATAGAATATCTAGGTTTGCTTAGCAAAAGACCTCTAACACATGAGGACAGGGCAAGAATTGTAGAGCTACAAAATACAATAACTAATTTAGGGGTAAGTGGCATCTTCACATATTTTTATCAACTATGACAATTTCATATCCATTTTTTTTTATATATTTTTTCTATATGATCTGATAAAGTAAAGTTTTATGTTTGTAGGAGTTTTTAAACCCTGTGCGTCGGGAACCTGATGATCCTGAAACTGTTATAGGTAGCAGTGATGGTCCAATGCAAAAACAATGTCAACATAGGAAAGTGCAAGTGAGGATGTTTTAGCCTCGTGAGGTTCCCCTTGAATCCATTGATGAGCACAATGATTTTGACTGGCATGACACACTGGAGAATGATGAGTCGGAGCCTGGGACTCCACATGACTCCCAAGAGGAACGTACTATAGGTGGAGAGGAAACTATTATGCATGGAGCAGAACGAATTAAAAGTAGAGGATCACAAGATGTCACCTTTCTGGTGGATGACACATGTGTTCCTATCAAGATTCAGAAGATTGCAAGAAATTGTTAATTAATTGATTCATTTTTTTCATGAAATTGAAATGTACATTTGTTGAGATTATTATAAATTAACGGATAACACGTTTCTGCAGGAAACAATGTTTTCTATAGAAACTTAAATGACAAAGAATTGGTGTTGTTTGGCCCCACCATTCGCAAATGGTGGAATGGCCAAGATAGAAAAAAGAAATATGATTTAATAGACCACATGGTAAACTTGTTTGGCAACACTTTCAACAAGAAGGTGGTTACAAAGTTAGTCGGCGAGAATTTAAAATATATCAGGGCCCAGTATAGGGAGAAATTGCAATTAGACCTCAAGCACGAGCGCCCTCCCATGGTTCCAGAGAAAGGGTGGAAGGCGCTAATAAAGGATGCAAAGGAGAACTTGTTTAAAAAACAAGGAATACATCCACGAGCTGGTCAAGCAAGGTACAACACATGTCATATTATCAGTGAAATATGATCATTTATGTTTTTCTTATCCTGTTTTAAGTAACAATTCTGATATCTAATTTTTTTTCAAAAATTCCATATGTAGTCTACCAAACACCTCCAAAGCAACAAAGGCCATAGTGGAAAAACATGGCCAGCATAAACTAGGCTAGGGTGGCCATGGAAAACTAAAAGCCCGAATAGTAAGATTTAAATGATTAACTGTGGTTAATATTTATTTATGTTAGGAACCAAATACCAATATAGCATAGAAAAACCTCATAAAAAGTACTCAACGCCTTCAAAAAGAGATAATTTCA
>SNQJ01S0208891.1:16029-27929 GCA_010110895.2 Picea sitchensis | reverse complement strand
ATGTAACCAATAAATATGCATGCAGAGATTATCAACAAGAATCAACTATCCATATCAATATCTATTTGTGTAAACTTTTCAATTAAATTTCCTAATCTAAGCTTGTATAGGTCCAAGACTATGCTCTTGCTTATCCAAGCAATGAAATCAAACCTTCCAACCAATTTATGAGCCTACATCTAATTCCTAGCCTTATGAGCCTACAACTTATATATGAATAAAAATTGATTATTGAACTCTCTTTGAACACTTTCTCCAATGACAAGTTCCACTCTCAAACTTAATCTACTAAGCATGGTAAACAAATCCTGAAGAGAAACAACAATTCATAATGCAATACTATTATCTTCACATATGACGTCAAAAATAAAGGAGTTATTCAAAAAAGGTTTAAACCTAGAAATAACATAAACATTTTATTAGCTTTGAATCCTTAGCATTTCTCAAACAAATTTTGTGTTGTCGCCGATAAGGATTTTACAAAAGAAAAGAAAAACTTGTGTTGCAGATAAACTCAGGCATCCCATGGCCTTTATAAGATTAGATATTGGAAAAATATTCAATAGAAACAATGTTGGCAAGAAGAGTATTTTGTTTTAAGCAAATCATATGTAAACTATTAAGGATTATGGTTCTTAATCATCTATGTTACCCTTTAAAGAAGTATGTAGTAATAAGGTTAATCATTTATGTTAACCTTTAAAGCACAATAAGTGGACAACACATGGATTAATAATCTTAATAATATTTGTTACCCTTTGAAGCACAATGTATGGACATAGAAGTATAGATCTAAACTTATGATAAATATTACCACCTAAACGCAGAAGTATAGATCTGTGTTTATGATATAATGCCTTTTATTATATTCCCAAAATTCATTTTCTCGTTCTAGACCTGCACTTACTTCCGATAAAATCCCCAACTTCAATCTTATTTTTTAACATGACTCGTTAAAAGGGGAGATATTCTATGTGATAAGTGTAGAATGAATAGAGGTTGTTTTCATGGAGGACTTGTAGATTTATGGAAACCATTTTCAATAGACCTTGCTAAAATGAGTATCAACATTATGTACCATGCAACAAAGTAACTAATGTTGTATAGATTGAAATATATACCATCAAATCAAAATACCTTAAAATTACACAATATACATCTAAACCTATACAACATTAATTGCAAGGTGCATATTGTTTGTCCTTCAAAACTATGAATGGTGTTCTGAAAGTTAAAAGAAATTCATTGGACCCAAATATCCATGACACCTTTGGAAGTATGAAGAAACCAACTTACCAAAATTCTTAACGTGTTGAATGGAAAAACTAATGCAAGTAACAACTAAACGCAAAAAAAATACTCCATGCAAAACCAGCTGTCAAATGTTTGCAAAGTATTGAAACACCATTTATAATCCTCTCTCTAGTTATGTTAATCACAAATTTCATGGTGAAATATCAATACAAAATGCTCCAAAAACATACATTCGGGAATGTTTTTTCCTATATCCTATATATGTTCGCAAACAACACAGATTAAAATTATTAGATGGGAACACAAATTTCAACGGTGAAGATCGGGCATGGCAATAGCTAACGATGCTAATGGGCATCTCTTTTAATTTTTCAATCATCTCTTCAACCAAGTAATGTATAATATATTTCCATGCCTGTGACACTAATATCTGTATATTTTTCTCACAAAAGTATGAGCCAAAGACAAACATAAACTCTATTGAACGAATGCATCGAGCTATTCAATGAGGTCACAACATGTTGCGCGGGGTCCAACATGGCATTAACAGACATGTTGGTTTTTAGTCAGGAGATTGAATATAATCCCATTAGCACGGGTGTTTTACTGACATTATAATCCCATTAGCACGAGTGTTTTACTGACATGATCAATTTACAAACCAACTTCTAGGGATTGCCCATCACTCTTTACCAACTGAAGAGTTCCTCCATTTCTTTTCACCAACCAAGAGACCATAGATATCAATAAAATAAAAAATCCTTGCATTGAATTAATGGCCCGTAGCACCTCCATCTATCCCCTGCGCATATTGTCATATTACAAACCCTTTCAATGATTTTCTATATGATTTAGGAAAATTTATGTGATTAACAAATTTCCTTGAAGGTGTAAATGGTATGTCATTGTTATGAAGAAAATCACTCTATGGCATTGGGTAAACCACAACAGAGGGAAATGACTGCAGAAATCAACTCTAATCTCAAGTATGCTATATAAACAAATATGCTAACAAGAGAAGATAAAGAGCCTACCTCGTCCAAACATTTGATGAAGTCCATTGTTGAGCACTCGACTCAAAGCAATACACGTGCAACTTGTCCTCAACAACCAAGATACGCAAGCATATGGTGATAATATATAAAGGTAGCACATATAATAGCATAATCCATCAATATTCATAACAAATACGCCCATGGAATAACAATTCAAATATTTTCAAGACATTAATTGGAAGAGAAAAGAGAATTTCTATTAAAATGTAATCAACAGAAGTGTATGAATAACAAACTTTTGTGTCGGCACGTTCGGAACCGAGAAACTAAGTTCCTTCCAGTTGGGCCTCCACCACTTCAATCCTCCACCAAATGCAAACTCATATAAGAGACACAATGAGGTTCTCCATCAAATAGGGAAGAGCTTGTGGGCTAAACAATTTGTTCAGACTTAAAAGGACAAAGGGATGCAGACTCAATATGAAGTGAATGATTTCTCCAAAGTAACTTTGCTCTCAAAGTTGAATTCTTCTTCCCTTCTCCATAGCTTGGATATGGCCCATTTATAGCCTTCAAATGGAACTGAAGGGCCGAGTCGGAACATTTCCAGTATATGGAAGGTCAAGGATCATGGATCTCGTGTGTGATATGGAAACTCGATACCTTTTTTTAATTTTGGGCACAAAACCCGATATACGCAGCATGTAATGGTGCAACTTTCGTATACGCATGTTGCATAGTTGTTAGGGTGCGTATATGTGGAAAAATACAATTTTTAGCTCTGGGAACTGCAAAAAGGGACTTCAAGTCTGCATAGGGAAATGGAAAAGGCCTTCTGAGCAAGTTTGCATGGGCTGAGGAAAATCTTGCTCTAACATATGCCCCCTAATGTGTGAGGTCAAAGGAGTATCTGTGATGGCCAAAATATATTATAACTCCCAGAAGTGGAGTAATGGAGACCCATCTGGACGATCTAGTTGCTCATAAGAATATTGCATTACATAATGACTTTGTGCACATGGCTGCCAACTTGAATTACATTGTAGATCCATGTGGAAATATACCAAACAGTGGTTCATGACCATGAATAAGAAATACAAAAGTAGATGCATGCCATATGTTGTCATAGTCACGAACAAGGCCCAGTGAAAACCAGTCTCAAAATCAATTTGAAGATATCTTTATACAATGGACTACAATATGATCTCCCATGATCATTGAAGTTATATAGGTACGGGTCCAATGAATGATAGCAACAACTCAGGAAAGTTGTGACTATGAACTGATGTCTTCAAGTCTTCTACACAATCCTCCAAAGGTGCAAGTTGACATCATGTGAATAAAGGAGTTGAGGTCGAACACGATGAGACTTCATTTGATTACCGGTCATTAAGGTATATCGTTAACAAATGCGAGACAACCTATCGATAATGAAAGTAGGTATTAAGGCACCGAGTACATTCTTACAAGTGTGAATAAAGGTGTTGAGGTCGAACACTTGAAGAATCCATCGATCAGGAGACATTGATGTATTCCCAAGTGTTGATGGTGAGAGAACCTGCCACTGATGACTGCAAGTCTCTAGGTACTCATAGGACTCTACGTCTCGTTTCCAGAATAGATGGGTTGAAGTCAATGGAAGGAGACCCGCTGAAAGGAGAGCATTAAGGCATCTCTCATCATTCAGCACGAGGTACAAAGAAGGAGCTTGATGATTTGGAGGAACTTGGACGAAGAACATGTTCATGAACCAATGACCATGTGCGTCTTTCGCATGCACCAAATGCAAGCAGTGCACGAAAAATACCCTCTGAATAGCATCCAATAAGGAAAATTTTCGACAAAGGCGAGGAAACCACCAATAAGGCTAATGGAATCCAAGACATTGCATGAATCCCAATGTGTGAATAGATTTCTTTCCATCGAACACAAGGGAAACCCCCCAGTCAGCGACCAATGACCAGATGTCGACTATTGGGTTCAAGGTTACCTACCCATAAGGAAAGTAGGACCAGGCTGTGTGGTAGGACAACAACTTCATGTAACTCTGAGACACACTAAGGGTATGACTGACATGCAAAGTCAATAGTTTTGAGAAATGGTCAACATAGGCGTATAGCCATCCTTTGAACAAGAGCATGAGACATATGGAGAACTCGGGCAGCATAGACTCAATTATGAAACTTTGTGATGCAGGAGGCACCAATCAAACTCTCCATAGGGACTGGAAGATTAACCAATCGAGGGAGTAAACTCTAAGTAACGAGCTCAACTTCCTAAGGTCATGCTAAACCCACAATTTTTATGACAAGTGGACTCAAAATTTTGTTCTATGTTCAAAGGCGACACGACTGCTCCCAACGCGAGATAATTTTCTTTTCCCGCCCGTCTTTTTTTAGCTTTTTCATAGTCAAATGAATGATATGATACACAGGAGGAAACGAGTGTCGCGAGTAAGCAACTAGTTCCAACAGTGGAACATAATTATGCTCAATGCAAGGAGGTGCATGTGAGATATGAACACTCGGGAGAATGTTTCCTCTTGCGGTATCGGGTGTCAAGATGCAAAGGATATAAACAAGGCTTTGCTTGGCTGATGATGCAAATTATTTAGGTGATAGGATTATAATGTGAAAGCGAGAACCGACAATAGGCTCAATACTGCAAGCAAGAGGATGAGATGCAATTACAACTTAATTCCAAAGAATGTCCATTCTCATAAATTTAGACTACTTGTTCTGAAAAAGGGTTAAAATTATACCAAATAGATGTCCTTTCAAATCCAATTTACGAGTGTGAAAGAGACAATTTCACTCGACAATCTTTCACTTTTTTAGAGAGTCGGAAAAGAGCTTAAACCAGACTCGACGAAGTTTTTCTAAGCAGCCTATCATGGGGGAGGCCAGGGCTCCCATGCAGGACTTCTGTGGAAAGTTAGCAACTCAGAGATAGCTAACACAAGCTTGGGAAAACCCAAATATTTCCAAGTCAAGGAGGATAAAATAATTGCAGAGGTTACCTTTTCTACAATATATCGAAGAATGCCCCTTATCTAGAAGGGTGTAGAAGAAGGAAGTCGAGGCTCTACAAGATCATTCCAATCAAAGGAAACCACCCTAGGACTTGGAGGGAGAATACTCGAAGAGAGTGGAATGCTCCCTTGTTCATAAGGTACATGACTAGAAATGTTAAGGACATGGTCGAAAGACGCATCACCATCCAAAAGAAGAGTGGAATTGATCGAAGATTGCATCGGCAATTTCACTTCCTTAGACTTTTCACTCTCCAAAGAGAAGAGTGGGATCAACCGAAGATTGCATCGGCATGACCACCTCTTCAACCATTGGTTGAATGGTATGTGAAACAACAAGTTCAAGAGACACATCACCCCCAGAAACAAGAGTGGTGTTGATCGAACATTGCATCAACACGACCGTTGGTTGAACTAGATGCGAGACAACATGGTCAAGAAATGCATCACCCACAAAAATAAGAGTGGTTTCAGCCAAAGATTGAATCGACATGATTGTTGTATCAACCAAAGAAGGATTAGAATGTTGGGAAACCAAAGATGACTCAGAACATGAAGGGCCCCCAAGAAAATACCACGCTTCTTGTACCATAGTAGTAGCAGGGCACAAACGAGTAAGGTGATCTCCTTTGCAAAGCCTACAAAGGAACTTGGGCTTACGTCTTACACATCTAGGCTTCTCAATCGTATGAATGTCCCCAACATGACTTGCAGTGGCTCGTGACATTATCCCATCATGACTTGTAGAGGCTAGTAGAAAATCTCCAACATCACTTGCAGAGGTTGGTGATGAATGCCCAACATGACTAGCAGAGGTTGGTGACGAACATTCAACATGACTAGCATAAGTTGATGATGAACCCCAAACATGACTAGCATAGGTTGGCGATGTATCCCCAACGTGACTAGCATAGGTTGGTGATGTATGTGCAGTGTGACTAGCAGTGACTAGGTTTGTGCCCACAGCATGACTTGCAGTGGCTGGTTGTTGGTCTTCAACATGGCTTGCAGAGGTTGTCGACCAATCTCCAACATGACTAGCAAAGGTTGGTGATATAATGCCAGTATGAATTGTAGTGATTGGACTGGCAGCGGTTGGTTGCTACATTTGAGAACAAGGTTCTGGGAAAGACTGGTTTTGATAAATTGTAGTCCAAGAAGGGTTTTGGTATACACCATGGCCCTATCTGGCAGGAAATTATCCTCCTCCAAACTGATTCATAAAGGGTTGTAAGGGCATCGTCACCGAGGAAGTCGCTTGCGAAGAGAAAGCAACATGACAAGGGTTACTCAAGTGAGGATATATGTTTCCCCTAGATGAAGGAACTTTGTGAAGGGGGTTTCCCATACTATAAAACTGATTCCCCCTGGATAAAACACCGGAGGACAGACGAAGGTCCGCCATGGGAAAAGTTTTCGTAGGAACCGGCATAGCGGAAGAAGGATAGATGGATGGGACGTAATAAGTAGAATGACCGCCCATTTGAGCACTTTCTCCTGGGAAAGTGAAGCTAGGATTGGATCCATAGGAAGGAATATTCCAACCTCCTACCGTAACAGTTGGTTGAGGGATATGACTCCCACCAAACGAAAAAGGAGAATAAGGAGGCATCATGCCTCTAGACCAAAAACTAGGATTCAAATAAGGCAGCGAGACAGAGGATCGCAAGTGTGAAGACATGTCTGGCATACCATGATAAAAATTATTAGAGGCCCAAGGTAATAGCTGAGTATCATGATTTGGCATACCACTCAGAAATACAAAAGGATTTGTCCCCATGGAATGATAAAATACCATGGGCTAGGTAACGCTAACTGAAGGAGTCATGGAGGCTCTACTAACCATAGAAATGAAAACTCACAACACAATACAAAATCCTAAGGTCAACTAATAATCAGAGAGCACACCAAACTAAAACAAAAAGGTCAATGCACACAAACAGGATACAGTGGTTGAAAAAGGGCCTCCCTCCCTAAAGTAGGTATGCCTCGCACAAGAGGGGCTTAAGACTCCCTTCAAAATATCAAAGGTATCAGAATCAGTTATAAGGGCCCTCATGGGATTAACAACCATTCGGTCAAATCCCCCTAGATAGGTAATCCTCCATAAAATTTGTGTGATGTCCAACACTTATCTGACCCAGGGTACCTGCAGAATAGCCCTTGCAAGTAACCTATGTGGATACCTATGGCAAGCAACTAATCCACCATGATATAACTAATGCGCAAGAGAACATTCGTAAGTCAGGTCTACCATATGGGCATGGTCACAAAGCCCAAAATCTCGAAAGCATCGCCTCTCACAGAGGTAAGCTACTAGCAAGACCCCTGTATATGAATAGATCCCTAGAAATATCTCTGACGCTAAGAAGGTATTGGAGGAATATCTCCTCAACCAACTTCGCGTGACCTCGTGCTTAACTCTGGTGTGAGCAAAGCCTCCTGACATCACCAATTATACAATGGATTTCACCACTCCCTTAGTCAGGCACATATGTTGAGTTTAATAGCCTTGGAGAAGTTTACTCACAAATTCCTATTCCAAGGCTCTAAATATTAAGCTAGTCTGTGCACCCTGAAAAACAAAATCATTTCTAATTAATTTTAAATTTATCGGTGTTACTTTTAGAGGATTTGTTTACTCAAAAGATGTGGTCGTGAAACTGATGATGTTATGACTCAGCAAGTAAAATAAATGAATATGAATATAATGCAAAGTCCTAACTTCAATTCCCAATAAATGATAAGCTTTTCAAAATGTAACTTTCAATTCAATTCTGTAATTTCAAATAAGATGCAATATTTCCATAGATGTACTAAGATCAATGGTAAGATCCCAAAAGATCAAATGCCAATAATGCAAAATGTATGTTTTTTTGTATTTTCAATATAAAAGAATGAAAATGCAAGGACTAAACAACAACTTGATATAAAGACCCTACTGTATGTAAACATAGACAAACCAAGTAGACTATCAAGAAGCAAACACCCAGCCTAGGATGCAAGAACAACCAATGAAAAGGACGATGAGAAAGAAAAATCGCCCGAAAATTCAACCAAAGAAAGGTTTCCTATCACTTTGTAGGCACTTAAACGTCATGACAGAGACCTAAGAAGACTCAACAACTATCAAAACTTACCCAACAAACATCAAACTCAGCAATCAAGCAAAAAAAGGATGATGTATGTGATTGTTAAGGAGAAACCCACGTATATACACTTCCTACAAAGCGAAATCTCGCATATGTATGCTATTGTCAGGGGGGAAACCGCGTATATGTATTGAAACACTATCAGGTTAAGGATAAGGCCAAGAAACTTAGACTCAAAATGAAAAGAGGTTGTCAATCAATCAGATGATAAGAAACTCAAGATAATCGAGAGCAATCAAAGAAGAAAAACACTCCAAATGCCGAAAAGAAGATTCACTCCCCAGTATGGTCACCAATTCTATTATGAGGAAAATCACTTTGTGGCATTGGGTAAACCACAACAGACGGAAATGACTGCAGAAATAAACACTAATATCAAGTATGTTATATAAACAAATATGCTAACAAGACAAGATAAAGAGCCTACCTCTTCCATATGTTCAATGAAGTCCACCATTGAGCACTCGACTCAAAGCAATACCCATGCAACTTGTCCTCAACAACCAATATATGCAACCATATGGTGATAATATATAAATTTTGCACATATAATAGCATAATCCATCAATATACATAACAAATACGCCCATGGAATAACAATTCAAATATTTGCAAGACATTAATTGGACGAGAAAAGAGTATTTCTATTAAAATGTAATCAAGAGAAGTGTATGAATAACAAAATTTGGTGTCGGAATGTTCAGAACCGAAAAACTAAGTCCCTTTCAGCTGGGCCTCCACCACTTCAATCCTCCACCAAAGGCAAGCTCATATAAGAGAGACAATGAGGTTCTCCATCAAATAGGGAAGACGTTGGGAATTGAACAATGTGTTCAGCCTTAAAAGGAAAAAGGGATGCAGACTCAATATGAAGTGAATAATTTCTCCAGAGTAACTTTGCTCTCAAATTTGAATTCTTCTCCCCTTCTCCACAGCTTGGATATGGCCCATTTATAGCCTTCAAATGGAAATGAAGGGTCAATTCAAAACGTTTCCAGTATATGGAAGGTCAAGGATCATGGATCTCGTGACGTGACATGGAAACCCGACACCATTTTTTAATTTTGGGCACAAAACCTTATGTACACGGTCGTATGAGCATGTTGTATAGTTGTTAGGGCGCATATATGTGGAAAAATACAATTCTTAGCTCTAGGAACTGCAAAAAAGGACATCAAGTCTGCATAGGGAAATGGAAAAGGCCTTCTGAGCAAGTTTGCATGGGGTGAGGAAAATATTGCTCTAATAGTCATTAAAAAGGTGGAGAGGTCGAAATGTTCTATTTCTAGATTCCATTGAGGATTGGAACAATGTGAAATGCAAAGGCTTGGAACTTAATGATCCACTTGAAATTTTTGTTGGGGTAATCCACAATATTTTTTTTGCTAAGCCTTTGTAAAATAAAAGTAGTTTAGGACCAGTGAAGCAAGCAAAATAAAGGGGAAATGGTAGAGATGAAAAACGAAGCTCTATCTCTAAGAGATGATATGATATTAAAATCTAAAAAGGCCAATAATCACAAATCGAAATGTAAACAAGGTAAACTATGAAAATAATCATTGTATCAAATCACATATTGTTGCATTCCTAGGATTGGATTTATGAAACCTACAACACTCAAATAATAGTTTTTTGAAAACAGATCTAGTTTTTTTGAATTTGAATTCCCATTGCAACAGTTTTTTCTCCCTATGATGGAATGGTACTATCATTTTCCATTAAAGCACTTCTGAATTTTTTATATATAGGTTTTAAGTAATCAAATTTCATCAATGTGCATTTCAAGTGAATGCTTCACTTATCAATAGGGTACATGCTTCACTCATCATCATGAAGTCACATGTTTCTTTTTTTGTTTTGTCGGTATTTGATCTAGTGGTCATTGTTGGGCTCACCGACCACACTAAGAGGGGGGGTGAATCAATGTAGGGCTCTTTTTCAACTTCCCTTCACAAAAATCATTAGTTAGCAATCACCACTTACTCGTCACTTATTAATGTCATTTATAACCAGTTAAATGTGAACATATATCAACAACATGTAACAACAACATATATCATCAATAAGTCATCACCATAAGGAACACAAAGAACACAATATGTATGTACAATTTCCTTTTTATTGTGGACTACAATCCTTGGGTCATCAGAAACAACTAAATAGAGTACAACTCTACAAGAGCACCAGCTCTACATTGCAAGACTCACCTTACACAACTCAGCACCAACTGAGAAGAGGATTCAATCCTCAATAGATACTAATATGTCAACAAGTACGTGACCTGTCAGTAGTGCATCATGCGTATGTACATGCCCTACCAGTAGTACAACTTGTGTATGTACGCGACCTATCTATACTGCAGCCTGTGTATGCCCTTTGAACAATTAGGGTTTTCTCTCCTTGAAAAACTTAGACCCCCTGCAGCCTTCAATCACATCTACTTATGCCTTTCACTGTCCAATTTGTACCATAACCACTCACAACACATCTATGCTCTCCAACAGCTTACTCATGCTCCTCAACCATATAATATTAATGTTACTCAATCATAAGTAACCAGTATACTATGGAAACCATATCAGTACTGAATCATACAAGTGTTGCTCACTCTATCAATCAACCAACATAAACATATCACAACAACCATACCAAGAATGCCTTAAGCATTCACCATACAATAAGAAAGAGTATCCATCAAGACAATCATGTAACCATACCATAACTTGTATCGCGGATCTGAGCCCATAGAATGCAGATCTAGAACTTGCTTCGGACTTCAAGAACATGGCACCATCTCACACTCAAGTCTTCATGACTTCCTCCAACTATATGGGCTCTGACCTCCTTCAGCTCGCGTGTGTATGCGCCCTACCTCATTGTAGCCCACGTATGTACACTCTCTGGCCCACTGCTACTCGCATACTCCTTCAGAAACTAGGGTTTCTAAACTTCTGAAACTTTCACCGTGGAGATCTCATACTTACGGAAACTTTGATGCATCCATGAGATCTTCCAGACAATCTCTCTCTCAAAATAGATCTTCAATATATGCTCAAGAGATATTTTTACAAGAGACCCTTTCCTCTTATTTATACTCTCCAAGTAGCTTCCTTAGAAGCATCTTCTTGGCCACTTTGTCCACATAGTCACCTATGTCCAACTTTGTCCAATGTCCACATAGTCACCTATGTCCAACTTTGTCCAATTTGCCACTTGTCTATACATCAAATAGCCACTTGATCACTTAACCCACTTTCCTCATTTTAGGGTTAACCACTTTCCATAATTAGAAATTTCTCCATTAACTTTATTATTTAAATAATTCTCTTTGACTTTATCACTTCACTTTATTATTTAAATAATTTCTTCTTTGTAAGCACTTTGACTTATTTGACCTTTTGGGGCTTCTAGCCATCATATGAGGGTCCTTCAACTTCGTAAGGCCATAACTCTCAAACCGTGAGGAGT
>SNQJ01S0208891.1:0-11785 GCA_010110895.2 Picea sitchensis | reverse complement strand
TGGATTGAGGTTGGAAAGGTGAGGGAACTATACCCTCATCTTCAGATAGACTGAAAATAGTCTTTTGGAGGTCCAAAAGCTTTCCAATGGGGAGGTGTGATCCAGGGGATCAATTTTTTCTCAAAATTCAAGTGCTCGAAATGCTTCAAATCGAACGGGTGCGTAGGCCTCGTTGTCATGAACCCAACGCAACTCGTTTGGGTTCAAACGGACGTCGGATGAGAGAGATATCGCATTATGTTCAAATCGTCAAACAAGCAAAAAAAATGTGTTGATTGTACAGTCCGTACGGATGCTGACGTGGCAGGGCTGAGTTGGCAGGGCCGTACGACACGTGGTAGGTGTTGGTTGGCAATTGTGTGGACGAGTTGGCGTATGACACGTGGCTTGTTTGTGGCGAATGAAATGACGACACGTGGCCCAATCAATGGCCGCCATGTGTCACCTGGACAGTGGTCTAAAACATATGTAGTCGGTAGGACTCGACCTCGCGACCTCCGGGCAGGGGAAGAGCCTTGGGAAGGGCTGCCCAACCGGCATGCCACCATTTGATTCTTATTATATATACGGTAAAAAAATTATTTGAATTGATTATTGTTGTGAGTTGGGGCGCGGTTCGGGCCGGGGCTTAGCCTCGACACCCGGTCATATACGTATGCTATGGAACCACCATCATGCGCGCCCTTCGACCCATTACCATATGGTTTGAAACTTGACCCCTGTGTGTATATGTGCGCGGTCATATGGTGGCCCATATGCCCACGGTCTTGGCGGTTAGGGGCTGGGCGCGCCCTAACCATCCTACAGTTCGCATCATTTTGCGGTTGCGCATGGTGCTAGATTTTCACACAAATATGTGCGTTGGGGCTAGGTTGAGGAGGCAGAGGTGCATTTTGGCGATCCAGAGACAACAAGTTTGAAGGGGAACTTTCAGGAAGCCTATCTTCTTCAATTTTTGGCCAAACGAGGTGCCGAAAAAGCCCAGCTAGGGGTTTTTGGACGTTTTGAAGCCATTGGAGCCACCATTTTGACATTTTGAGCATTGTAAAGCACATATTTTATCACTTTGAGCAAATAATACAAAAGATCCATTGGAAGCTGGACCAAGAGATGTAGCCCAAGAGAGGGGTGAACTCCTTTATCATTTGTTGTGTTATGTGTTTTCTGTTCACTGTTATTCTCTACTGTTTATATGCATCTTGAATGTGTTATTTCTATAAAAGTTGTGTTTGCAAAATTGATCCATTTGCATAAGAACACTTGAATTAAAACTTGCAAATATTTTCAAGAATACAAGTCTTTATCATTTTCAAATCAAGCTGCAGCCTTAATTTCACTCTGATCAGTATGACTAGTACCATCTCCATCATTTATTTTCCATATGTGTTTGTGAATACGTCTCTTATTAGAAAAATGATGAAAAAATTTAGTATTGTTGTCCCTGCTCTTTATCCAAGTCGCCATGCTCCGCTGATGCCACTTTTCCTCATTATAATGTAGCATTTTGTTCCTTTCACTTTCCATCTTCCCAAGAAGAACTTCTTTATCTTTTGTGTATAATCCTCCACATAATTTATATAAGTTTCCTTAATCCGAGTTTCCAAGTATACTATATGCTTCATCAAGTTACTTTCTCTTTTAATTGACCAATTCTTTGTCTGCAATTTAAGATCCTTCAATTTCCAAACCAATCTACATTGGCTTCCAACTTCTGACAAATACTTTGGGTCCTTCCAAAGTTTATACACTAGAGATTTATATTCAACTTCAAGTAACCATATCGGATTTAACTTAAAAGGATAAGCTTTATATACTGGCAAGCAACCCATCTGAAAAATGATCGGAGCATGATCCAATATGAATGGATATTCCACCCAAGAACGATAAAGGCCACTGGCAGATAATAAGCTTTCTGAGACAATACAATGGTCCAAACGCTTAGCAATAGACTGTGACCCTTTACGACCATTTCTCTAAGTCGGAACCAGCTTGTCTGGTCGAACATCCACAAGATTTTTTGATTGAAACAATAACTTGTAATAATATGCCAAAATACCCACAGAGTTAGTACCTCCCCAAACTTAATCAGGTGAAAGAGTGATATTAAGATCACCAGAAATGATCAAATCATTAATAGATAGTAATCCACTATTAGCTACCAGATCCCAGAAAGCTCGCTTATCCAAGCAAGGCCCATAAATATTTAGTAGAGACAAACTTTTCTGTGTAGCAATGATTTTCCATGTCAGAAAAATACCTCCACAAGAAAGAGCAGGATTTAATGTAAAGAAATAAGGATCCCAAGAAACTAATAATCCACTCGAGGAGCTGAGGGAGCTTACAACACATGACACCCATGAAGGACGAAATTTACACATAAACTCTCTCACCTTTTGTTCATTCACAAGAGTCTCTTGCAAAAAAATTGTATTCGGTCTAATTCGATCCAGTAAACGATGGAACGCGACGACTTTTAGGGTGCCACCTATACCTCTGAGATTCAAGGATAGAAGGATGATTATTTCTCCCTTGCTAGGGATTTCAATGCTCTAAGTGCCCGACTATCAAAAATAGAAGGTCCATTAACACTGGTTGATACATTCCCACCACGCAGTTTCTTGCATTTGCTTCGGGTTTTAATAGGGGAGTGTTCTATGCCTAAGCCTCTGGACCACGCAAAATCTTTCCCAATTCCTTATGAAGGGGGAACAAAAGAACTAGCTAAATCCCCACGAGTGGGATCTTCAAAAACTGTTTTACCCAAGTACACAGGAAGAGGAACAGTGGCGTTTTGGTCACGAATAAAAGGAAGGAGCGAATCAAGGACAACTGACAAGGATGCTTCATCTTCATCAGATTCCCTACACCCCGATAAACATGTATCACTCAATAGTGAACAAGATGAGGTTGAGGCAGTCAAAGGATGAAGGAGATTAGGGTTTGGAGGTTGCGTGGCAAGAGAAGGTGGTATCACCAGAGTACAAGGAAAAGTTTCAATAGAGGAGGAATCTACAGGAGGAAAGACCGAAGGACTAACCTCTGAAGAAGGCTCTAGACAACCTTGCAAATGAGCTAAAGAAGAGTTCACTAAATCCTTAGCCTTTTTAGAAGATTTAGTCGACCACAAAATCCAACCAGAGGAATCCACAACATCACGCTCCCAAGAAGATAAAGAATCATAAAGAGATGGACAATACAATTTAAGCTTATCTGATAGGGAGTTAATTGGCTCCTCCTGTGAATCCTTCTCTGTTGGATAATGTAAACCTCTAGTGCCAAAAATCTCAACCTCAGGGGAAGAGTCTGGTACATTCCAGTTATTCAACTCTTCATCCTCCTCTTCATGTAACTCCAAAACCTTATAATCTTTTCGAAGGTGGCCAGTACAGCGGCACTGACTGCATCTAAAAGGAATCCTGATGTAATCAAGTCTTTGTAGTAACTGACATCCACACCATTCAATGTCTAATAAATCTGGTAAACCACCATGAACATCCACGTCTACTAAAATATTTCCAACTTTTCTAGACGAAGCCTTGAGAGCCTCTAAATCCATAGTAATGAAGTTTCCCAAGGTGTCACCAATATCTTTAAGGGCACCTTCATTCCAGAAGTGGATAGGCAGTCCTGGTAACATGACCCAAAGATGTCTCTAAGGAAAATAATCAGAACTAGGGTCAAAGGATAAATGTCATCTCTTGAGCATGATACTGCTCCCTCCAGAAAACCAACGGGATGCCAGTAAAATATCAATGTCTTCTGGAGAACGGAAAATAAAACCCAACCAACCTTTGGCAAGGTAAAGAACCTCTGGTGTATATCCTAAGGCCGGACTCCAGTAAAGTTCCATCCATTCTTTAAGAGGCACATGAGTAAGATAGTGGTGGGACACTCTACCCACTAAACCGCAAAGCGCCATATGGAAAGTCTCTTCCAATCCTACGTCTGATCCCAATACTAACCTCTTCGTCACGTTATTAGGCTTCTAGAGCTTACGTTTATGACCGTTGGGAGTCGAATGAGTAGAAACTTTGCGCTGAAACTTAGTCTTACAAACAACACTCCGAGAAACTAAACCCTCCCTTATATTAAAACTAGTTGGCTTCAACCCTGATGTACCCTATTTGTCGAAATCATATCTCAGAACATAATGTATCTTATCGGAAAAATTATATGAGACTTTCACAGGCAAAACTCTAGGAGAGGGTGGCAGAGAGTTAAAAATGAAGCTACGTCTGGGAGAAGAGAATTAAGAGCAACAACCTACCCATCAACCTCGACAGACGTTCCCATAAGAGATATGAAAAAATACTAAATAGGACAAGAAGCCCACCACTACAGTAACTGACACCTAGACCTCACTAATTCGTAAAACCACATGAACAATTACCAAAAATAGTAACGTGGACGAAGAAGAAGTTGCACTTGGCTTAGGTGCAAGGAGTACTAAACCCAAATATTAAAAGGGAGTAAAGACATTAAAAACCTCCATTGTATTAATGAGGGACCCATGCTAGCAAACTTCCCTTGAAATCTTGAAAAGACAATCATTACAACAACAGAAGGAGGAACCTAACTTTGAAATGCATCAAAACAGCGAGAAACCTCGCTAGAAGAGTGGTGATTCCCTTGCCACCAAAAAGCTGGTGCAAAACTATTAAAAATAATATTTTTTCGATTATCCATAACTTAACTTTAATATTAGTGTTGACTATAAACCCTATATTTTCAAAAAAATTAAATGCTTGAATACCTGATTAAGTAGTAGCACGAAACATCCCAAAACAACATGGTATTAGAAATAACATAACCAACATGGTCCCAAAATAACATAGCCATCTAGCCAAACACTATATCATAAAAGAAAGTAGATACAAAGCCACATTAGGGAAGATTGATCCTATCATGGGAGACATGTCAAATTTTCAACACAAGCCATGGATGCAATAAATGGGTTCACATCTATCATTACATGTATAAATTTATTTTGTCAATCGAATACCTTAGATATATAATTTGGAATGCAAGAGATTTGAAATAAATCATAAGAATAACCTCGAAAATGAATACAAAAAGCCATCCACACAGTGTGGGTGTACATGACTTGAAGAAAAAACACTAGCTTTTAGATAAAGGATTGATTGATGTGTAAAGGGGAAACTTACTGGATGATTTGAGAAAAAGTTATAAGGGATGGGATTTTATTTCTATAGATTCAGAGGGACTTTATGGGGTCTAGTCATAATAGGATGGTATTACAGTTTTTGGTTAACTTATTTGGTGTACTTTCATGTCTATTCACATAACTATTTAGTAAAATTTTAGGGTAGTATTTTATTGTATCAAATGTGTATGAAACATATGATAACAAACAACCCTTATGGGAAAGTATTTTTAGACTTTGGGTTATCAAAGATGGTGGGATGATCATAGGTGGTGACTTAAATTATACCTTAAATAGATTGGATGTGTGGGGAGAGAGGACTCAAGTGGATAGACAAACAGAGTTTTCTTACACCAAATCGAGGATACAGGACTGGTTGATGTAGAACCAATATCACTTAATCCCACCTAGTGGAATAATAGGGCAAGCAAGAATGTTGTACCCAAACTATTATATAAATTCATGGTTTTTGCCCCTCTTCTGACTCTAGTGGACATATACATATCTTGGATAGAAGAAGGCAGACTATCTAACCATAATCCAATATTCTTCCAAATAGACATCAATGATAAAAAAAAAGTGGAATCTCATTTAAAGACAATTCCTCCTAGTTAAAAGAGGAAGTATTCCAAGATATTGTAAGAAATACATGGATGAGGTTCAACCCAACTACTAGATATTCTACCAGTGAGCAATTCTCAATTTCTTGAAAGGCTGTCAATTTAGGGTGATGTCATAAGAAGGGGAGAGACACAAAAACAGGGACAAACAACTAAAGGAAACTAAGTGGAGATTAGTGAAATGTTTCACAAAAACTCTAGTGGGGTCTTCGAGAAAGTTGATTTACTTAGACTAAAATAATTGGAACACAAGAAAATAAATTATTGGAGGATAGAGAGACTGAATGGAGATTGCAAAGTGAGTCTACTTGGCTTGAATTAGGTGATGAAAATACAAAATATTTTCACAAATTTGCGAATCACTGAAAAAATGTAAATACAATTTGGGAAATGACAAGTGAAGTTGGTGACGTTGTTAGACAATTTAAGGATTTGGTAGATGTCAGAGTAAGGCACTATGGGACAATTTATAAAGAGCCTGAGAGGTCCAATATTGTTGAGATAATAAAGGTTACATCTTACTTTCCTAGACGTGTGAAGAAGGATGATAATACTAAGTTATATGAGGAAGTCTCCTTGGATGAGCTTTTGTCTGTTCTAACATCCTTTAGGGAGGACAAGAATCCTAGCCTAGATGGTTGGACGATGGAGTTTTTCTTAGGGTGTTTTATATACTTGGTGAAGATTTATTAAGGGTGTTGGAGGAGGTCAAAATCACTGGTAAAGTATTAGGCTCCTTCAATTCTACCTTTATTACATTGATTCCTAAGGTGGATAAGCCTAAAACCTTTGACAATTTTACATCCATATCTCTTTGTAACTATATTTACAAGATTATTTCCAAGGTTTTGGCCGTCATATTGAAAAAATACTCTTAGATACTATCTCTCCATAATATTTTGGATTTTTAGAAGAAAGGCATATACATGAAGCTATTGGTACTAAACACAAAGACTTACATTCAAGCAAAATAAACAAGTCCTCAACTATGGTATTAAAACAATACCTCTCAAAATCTTTTGATAGGACTTGTTGTTCATACACAAGGATTCTGCTAATTCTTATTGGTTTTAATTTACCAATGGTAAATTGGATCATGGGATGCATCTCTAGTGTTTCATTCATATTTCTTATTAATGGGTTTGCATCACCTTTCTTTGGACCCACCAGAGGGATTATATAAGGATGTCCATTGTCTCCCTACTTGTTTTTATTAGCCATCGAGGGACTAAGTAGATCCATATAGGAGACCAGAAAAACATGAAGTATACAACGATTCAAGGTGGGAAGGATTGAATATCTTACCCATTTACTATTTTTTGATGATGTTTTACTCGTCACAAATGGGTCTCTAGCTGAAGGTCTTAAGTTGAAGGAAGTTTTACATTTGTATTGTAAATCCTCGAGCATGGAGGTCAATATATTCAAGTCTTTAATTAGTTTCAATGAAGTCAATGAAGAGTCAATTCAAGCTTCGGGGCTATTGTTCCACTATACAAATTTGGACGTAAATTCTAGACTAAAATACCTTGGCTTTGAGTTGAAGCCAAATTGATATAATAAACAAGATTGTATGTGGTTGATAGGTTGTATTGAGAGAAAGGTTCACTTCTAGTGCAATAGGTGAATTTCCAGGGGAGGTACATTTATTCTGATAAAATTAGTGTTGGATGCAATATCAATGTATTGACACTCCCTAGCACACATTCCCTATGGGATACTAGAGAAGATTAGGCAAGCTACTATAAATTTATTTGGAAATAGAATTCTTACTAAGCGGGGTACCATCTTGTAAAATGGAAAACTATGGTGCAATCAAAAGGTGAAGGTGGTTGGGGTCTCAAACGTATACACTTTTTTGGTTATGCTCTAGCAAGAAAAAGTCTGTGGAATCTCTTAAATATGGATAGTCTTTGGAAAAAAATAATTGTGAAGAAGTACTTGTATCTAGATTCTTTGCTAGATTGGATTAGGAATGATAAAAAGAGTCTCAATATGACTTCTAATCATTGAAAAGCTTTAACTCTTGATTTTCGTATCATCGATGGGTTCCTAGTTTGGAGGGTCGACAATAGAAGAGTTGTTCTCATTGGGGCATATGTCATACTAGGTTGTGGAAATGACACATTCCTCTGTAATAATATGATCAATCACTACCCCCGGGGTGTAGGGCAGTCGGTGATGGAGTGTGTTTTTAAGGCACTCTGTTATGTGAAGTCATTGGTTGGAAACCCCGACTTACCTTGTGTGTCGCTTATGGGGCATTGTGGGAACCCCTGGAGGCTATAGTGGTAGAAGTCGGACAACATGACCCCATCTCATGCGAGTACGTGCCTGACTAGTTGTTGATTCTGCTAGTCACAAAAAAAAATGATCAATCACCTGCATGAGTTGGGTCTTTTCACTTTAATTCAAATTTTTAATAGGAAATTTACATATTTGTGGCATCAGGGGTGGTCCTTAGTTGAAGTGTTGGGCTTGGCAGTTGATCATGTTGTTCGATGGGCCTCTTATCTCAAGGAGATAAGAGAGGGCCACATACTAATTAAAGATGAAACTAATAGTTTGGGTTGGTCTATGAATAAGTTTGGAGGACACTACACTGCTATATTGGGACATATGGCTTTGATATATGAAGAGAGGCAAGACACTACGTGGTAGTGGTGGTCTAAACTATGGAAAGTAAGGGCTCCAAATTGTTTTTTCATTCATACGTGGTTGGCACTAAGTAATAGGGTCTTAACTTGGGAATTATTGTAGAGAAGACAAGTTCATGAGCCTAGCACCTATGTTTTATGTAGGAACGATGAAAAAATTATCACTCATATGACCACATATTTTCCCTACTTCATTAAAGTCTAGAGATACATTAGCTAATCTCCAAGCCTACAAGATGTGTGGGTTGGTAACGCCATTGAACTCTATTTGTAGAGCTAGTTTATGAGACAAGAAATCAAGGAGAAATGATCCATTCATATCATGTACCTATGGGGTTTATGGTTATCCCAAAATGCTCTTTTGTTTGAATAGAGATATACCCCTCCCTTCGAGGTTACATCTGAAACAATTGCCTTATTTCAAGTTTTTGCATGTGACAAAATCATTTGATTAAAAACTTTCTATCACTTAGCAAGGCATAGTGCCATCTTTCTCCCATTTTATAAAAGGTATATAAGTTTTGACGATGGAGATGGAGTTTGGATGTTATGTATCTCATTTTTTTGTTATATATGCATGCATAATGACATGGTTACTGCACTTAACCTTTTAAAAAAAGGGATAGCCCATAGATATTTGTGGTAATTATTAGATCTCACCATTTTTTCTCTTCGTATCAATTTAATAATCGTATCAACTATTTCTTATATGTCTCAATCATTTTCCTATAGGGAAGTAACATGGCATATATGGTGTAACATGGTCTTCTCATAAAGTTTGAAGATCTTCTTATTCACTACTTTAGGAAATACCATAGTGAGGATTGCTTATGGTTTTCAATGAGATATTTCCACATGTATAATTGGCAAGCAAATCCTAGTCAATTTGGGGGGGGAATGTGAATGAATGCTTGCATATTGTGTCTCTGCCCTGAGGGGGGACTCTGGTCAGAAGAATTATGTACGTGATGAGAACCGGTTTGCCAGTGCAAAGTGAGAAAAGGAAACAAATATCAAATCTAAGTATAAATGGATGGTGAAGGTTAGATGAATCAAATCAACAATAGAGGTATCAATAGACAAATGACATTGTTTAACTAGTTTGTTATACAAATCTCTTGAAACCCTTTCTCACAAAATGCTTATCGACGTAATTATGTTCATTTATAATGGACGCCATTTCCTTCATGGGAAAAGATCCATCTAGTACTCCCTTAATTATTATTTCATGGATAATGTTTTCTTAATGGGAAAAGATCCATCCAATACCACCTTGGCTACTTATCTATGATGAATGTCACTTCCTTAATGGAAAAGGATCCTCTTAGTACTTCTTTGGCTATTTTTTCATCGAGTGGGGCAAGTTGTCCCCATGATTGTATAAGGAATATGACATTCCACTATATGTATAATCATCAATGGGATACTATTAATTATTCATCCATGTAGAGAATATTTGTTAAACAAGGGGTAAACACTACAAATGATAACACATATTAGAGGATAGGGGTGGAGAGAACAAGCAAATTCTAGGCAACCAAGGGATATAAAAATGGTATGGGGACACATGGTTGTTGGTTTTTATCCCCTAGGATTGGGTACTACTTGGATGTTAGGTTATCTATCATGAACCTACTAAGCGTTAGTTAATTATATTATTTACAGATCTCATGTTTTCATGTTGTCCCTTTTAATCATCTATGAATTTAGAATTTTGATCGATTTAATATCATTTCATAGGACTTGCAACTTGAATAGGCACTAATTTTTGCATTGGCATGATCCATTGAAGTTTCATTCAAGAGAAAATTTCGTGAAACATTATCCAAAACATTTTCATTTTTTAGTTTGTCATGTCCTTTGATTGTGGTTCATATTGAATACTATACATATCAGAATGAAGCTTACTCAAGTTCACTTATTATAATGGTTCACCTAGGTCCATTTCCTCCACCCTTTTCTTCTCATATATGAATTGTGGGTTTCCAAGCCCTTATAAATGGAGAGAGAGTTGGCTAATCATATAATGCATTGGCCATAATTGTTCTCACATCCAAATCCTATTTTTTCTTCAACTAAGGATCATGTCGGTATAATATTCTATTACACAATCACATCGATGAAAAAAATCACTTCAATCATTATTTAGTGGCCATATATGTCTCCACAAAATAAAAGATTGTTGTTGCTAAGTTTCCACTATGTCATGTATCCCCACTGCAACATTACATTGTCTCTAGACAATATCAAATGATATGGGGATTACCTATGATCATGCATGAATTTTGAGAACATTATAATCTTATGATTTGCATGGCAAGTGATTTTTAAGATAGATTTTTTAATACCGTAAGTAATATAATTGACATAGGTCCAAATTTTTAAAATCTACATTAGAGTTTATTGGGCTTTTCATTTTATGTTTTAACTAATTGTTTATGTAAAGTGTAACATTATTTGTTATGGGATAAGTTCCTTTGATCATTATGCATATTATTCATCCTTTGATCATTATGGGCTAAGTTTCTTTGATAATTATGCAAATGCTACTTTCGTTATTGGTTATTAATTACCCAATTCCATCTCTTCGACTTCATTTCCTTCTTCATTAATTCCAATATACGTTTCATATTTTCTAACACATTTTTTTTTCTTTGAAAATGTATATAAATTTGTGTTTAAAAACATTTTTTGCAAAATGTTTTGGAGCAATTCCCAAATCTAATCAAAATTCAAACACTTTCCATTGGATCTGAATGTGTCGTGAGGGATTTCTCTTCCCCATTATTCATATACATTTCAATTACACTCGCCATCTTTGCTATAATTGTTTCACCTTTTCGTTTTACCACATTTGTGTAAGGAATTTTATGGATCAAAGGAACATCAATAAATTACATCATCATCCCAAATAAATAGTTTCATATTCCTCTACTTGTGTGCTTATTCCATTTTGACTTCCCTTCCAACTTGCAAGTTCTTAAAATTACTATTTTTCTTTCTTTAATATTTGATTTCATATATGATTTGAATTCAATTTCACTAAATGATACTTTATAAGTTACTCTGTTAGATGGTTAGATGCAACGATCTCAAAGAAAATCAAATTACAAAACATTGTGGTATCATACTGCTACTCTACCTTCCGATAAATTTGCTTCTAGACCATTACTTGTATTTTACACACAAAACACATGCAACTATTTTTTTATTTCTACTAATTACAAATTACCCTTTTTCTACGTGGTAGTTGCAACATATATATTTGTGTTGCCATTCCCATAACCCCATGTTTGATGGATCTTCATTCTGTCATTCCTCTAATTTTTTTGGCTAGTATATTT
>SNQJ01S0208888.1:0-16134 GCA_010110895.2 Picea sitchensis | reverse complement strand
TGGTGTAGAACCAATTTCCAAGACTCCATATCGGATGACAGTGCCAAAACTTTGTGAGTTGCAGATGCAGTTGAAAGAGCTACTTGACATAGGCCTAATAAGACCCAGTGTCTCACCTTAGGGTGCACCAATAATTTTTGTAAAGAAGAAGTATGGTTCCTTATGATTGTGTATATGTTACATGGACATGAACCATTCTATAGTGAAAAATAGGTGCCCAATGCCACAAATAGATGATCTCTTTGATCAAATGAAAGAAGAAATGGTATTCTGAAAGATTGATTTGTGATTAGGGTATCACCAATTAAGGATTAAGGAAGGAGATATTCCTAAAACTTCCTTTCGAACTCAATTTGGGAATTATGAGGTCGTGGTAGTACCTTTTGGATTAACCAATGCGCTAGCAGCATTCATGAGCCTCATGAATGGCGTATTCCAAAAGTACTTAGACTGTTTTGTACAAGTCTTTCTAGATGAAATCCTCATCTATTCCAAAAATGAAAGAGAGCATGAGGAACACTTGCGAGTGGTTTTGTCCTGCCTTAGATAGAACAAATTATATGGGAAGTTGTCAAAGTGTTCCTTCTTCCAGAAATAAATCCACTATTTAGGTCATATCATTTCCGATGAAGGAATCTCTATGGACCCAGAGAAGGTAAAGGCCATTATGGAGTGGCCAGTGCCGAAAAATGCTCATGAGGTCAGAATATTCATGGGGCTAGAAAGTTATTATTGGATATTTGTGGAAGGGTTTTCTAAAATAGAGAAACCCATCACCACTTTGCAGCACAAGGGGGTTAGGTATGAATGGACAGAAGAATGTGATAGTGCATTCATCGATCTTAAAAGGTTACTAACTGGTGCACCAATTCTACAAGTGACAGATATGGAAAGGGACTTCACAGTCTGCATGGATGTCTCGAAGCAAGGGTTGGGGGTCATGCTAATGCATGATGGAGGAGTAATAGCTTATGCATCAAGGAAGTTGAAGAAAAACGAAGAGATTTACACTACTCATGATTTAGAGTTGGCAACTGTAATGTTAGCTCTGAAACTTTGGAGGCACTATCTAGTAGGGAGAAACTTTGAGCTCAAAATGGACCATCAAAGTTTAAAACATCTCTTCACTCAAAGGGATCTGAATTCTAGGCAAAGGCAATGGAGTGAGTTCATGAGTGAGTACGATTTTGGTATTTGATATATCAATGGAAAATAAAATGTGGTTGTGGATGGCTTGAGTAGGAGGCCATCCGGGTGTGAAGAAAATGTATGCAAACATGAAGAAGCTATTCTTCTGGATAGGCATGAAGTGCGATGTAGTCCATTTCAATACCAAGTTCCTAGAGTTTCAACAAGTGAAATCCGACCACCATCACCTGGCAAGCCTTCTACAACCACATGATGTTCCTATGTCCAAATGGGAAGTCATTTCCATGGACTTTGTTGTGGGGTTGTCGCTCACATCTCATAGACACAATGCCATTCTTGTGATAGTTGATAAGTTAACCAAGAGTGCTCATTTTATTCTAGTTAGAGACACTTATGATGTCACTGATGTGGCATGTGTGTTTGTAAGTGAGGTCATCCATTTGCATGGGATACCTAAGAATATCATTTCAGATACAGACTCTAGATTCACTTCTAGGTTTTGGACAAGTTTGCAGTCAACATTGGTGACTTTGTTGAACTTAAGCACAACTTATCATCATGAAACAGATGGGAAAACTGAGAGAGTAAATCAAGTCATGGAAGACATGCTTAAGATGTATGTTGTGGATAATCAAACCCATTGGGAGAAGTACCTACCTTTGGTAGAGTTTGCCTATAATAACAATAGCAAGCTGTCGAATGCCACCCTCTGAAGCTCGTATGGAAGGCCATCACGAGATCACCATTGATTTAGGAGGTTAGAAGTGAGTAATAAGTTGGGCTAGAATTGATTCAAGATATGGAGGAATAGATGATTTAGATTAGGAAAGGACTAAAGGAAGCACATGATAGGCAGAAAAGTTATGCGGTTATACGGAGGACTGATAAATTTATAAAGAAGTTGGAGATCGGTTTTTCATTCATATTAGGACTAATAAGAGTACCATTCAGTTTGGGAAAGGGACAAAGTTGTCACCTCGATTTATAGGACCCGTTCAAAATCCAAGAGAAAAGTGGACCCGTCGCCTAATATCGTATCATACTTCCACCCCACTTGCATAAAGCTCAATGTATTTCCATGTATCTGTTCTACGTCATTATATTGTTGATGAATCAAATAGAAACTAAATTGGAAGGAATTGTAGGTATGGGATGTGGGAACCCTCATGAGTAGAACCATTATACATATTGGACCATATAGTCAGAAAGCTCAAGAACCATATGGTAGACCAAGTTAAAAGGTCCAATGGGACAAGTATAGTCTAGGATGTGCTACTTGGGAGATGCCAAGACATTACAACAATATTATCCATCCTTTTTGACCACCTCAAGAATTTGTTTCGAGAGGTTGGGAGTATGTAACACCACTGCTTTTGACTAGACAGCTAGGATTGCACGAGGCCTAAACACCTTTATTTTTCTATTCTTGATTAAAAGCGCAAGATACGGAATCTAATAAATCACCTTGCAGAACAAAATAAAATGCTAGGAATGGAAGAATAATAGTAATATAACCCGTATAATCATCCACAATAACAAATAATATGAGAACAACAAATAGCACTTTGATTGAGAAAGCAATGTTCACGGGCCTCTTCAAGGGGGAAACCTCCATTCGAGAAAATCTCTATTACAATAAATCTCAATCCTAGGGTTTTCATACCACCGACCCTTATTTATACTAAATATGACTATTAAAGAGAAGCATCTAGAGGAGGATCCTTCTAGAAGCGGAGCTTCTAATGGAGATGTTCTTACATCGCCTTATTATATTTTATTGAAAGGTCTTATTAATATTGACCTTTATTACATTTGAATACATTGATCTACCTATGTGGGTTAGGACCTTAACATGTCTATACATAAAGAAACATCCTTGTCCTCAAGGCTTGAGATGTGGAAACTACTAGAGAATGGTAGCTAGTTCCCCACGAAATTATTTTGCTAGAGTCATATCTTTCAACGTACTAGCACTTCCTTGATGGTTCTCGATGCAGTCGACGCTCATTAGTCCCAAAGCTGCCTGTCTATATCAAATGGATCCTTCTTGACTAACTTTCTGGAAGGTTGGTTTGAATTGGCTTTGGTTTAATCACCTTCTTGAAGCAAACATGAAAAAGCAGGGATGTAGCTTATTTGTGAGCTAAGCGATACTGTGACTTGTCCCACATGCTTGAGAACTATGTAAGGACCATAAAATTTGGGTGCTAACCCGCCACATGCTCATCCTTGAGAAGTTTGCTTATATGGTTGAAGTCTCAAAAACACCTGATCCCATTCGTAGAATTGGCGTTGAATTGACCTTGATCTGCTTTCTACTTCATTCAATTTTGTGCCATGACCAAGTTCTCTTTAAGGGTATGAGGATATCCTCTCCGGACTATAAGTGTTTGGTCAGCTGGACCTTTGAGGTACCTGGTATGTATGAGAGAACTGAAGGTGGAATATGTCCATATACGCTTCAAAAGGAGTCATGCAATGGTTGTATGTACATGTAGTGTTGTACCACCATTTGGCGAGGTGTAACCATTGAGCCCAATGATGTTGGCAGTCAAATGAAAATAACCACAAATATGTTTCCAAACACTTGTTGACAACTTCCTTTTTTCCATCAGATCTAGGGATGATATTTGAGATTCACAGGTGAGTTCCTTGTAAGCTTAAATGGTTCTTGCCAGGCCTTGTGAAAGTTGAGTCGCGATAAGAAACAATAGAGTGCGGCATGCCATGAAGCTTGAAGACTGGTCCATGAAAGAAATTTGAGCCACCCGTGGATGCAATAAATGGGTGGTGAAGAGCACAAAATGAGCATACATGGAAAGGTGATCCACCACCACCATTATGAGTGATTTATTCCCCGATTTGGATAGCTTGTAATAAAGTCTTAGAGATATCCTTCCAAATACTTGAGGGAATCGGAGGCGATTGGAGGTTCTGGAGAATTTTGGTATTTCTCCCTTGTTGCGTTGACACCTCACATTGATGATAAAATTACGAAATTCCTATTTCATACCATCCTAGAAGAAAGAAACGTTTGGCTTCGGTCATATGTTTTGAGTGAACCACGAAGTGTTGTGGGTGTAGGATGAAGCTCAAAAATCATTGTGGGTTTGAGCGGATTTTACTTAAATACAGTGGCCTTTGTCGGCTCATCACGGAGCCGGGGAGTACCTGGGGAGCCGAGCCTTGATATGTAGTTGTTGGATCAGATGTGAACTTTTGGGATCTTGAAGCCATTCTGGCTGCTTGGATCAATTGGGTACAATGAAGGAAAAGAAAAAGGGATCCTTAGATCTTCATATTTACGGGATAGTGCATCCACCACTAAATTGTCTTTTCCCTTCTTGTAAATGATCTCATAATCATATCAAAGAGCTTAGTCCCCATTTTTGTTGCTCCTAGGAGAAATGCGTTGTTCCATAAAGTGCTTGAGGCTTTGATGGTGGGTCTTAATTTGGAACCATTTCCCAAGTAGATAAAGGACACCTGACTCAATGGCATGCAAAATAAGCCAACATTTCTTTCGTAATGGGTTTGCCCAAATTCCTTCAGGCAGGTTGCTGGTAAAGGCCAAGGATTGACCCTCTTGCATAAGGATAGTGTCAATTCCTTTCCTAGAAGCACCACATTCTAACTAAGGTCTTTTTGAAATCGGGGAAGGGCGAGCAATTAGTGCACATGGGCGTATTGAAGGTTTGAAAGCATGAGCAAGCTAACATGTAGTCAGTAGAAGAGTTATGTTTTAGGAGAGCCATGAGAGGTGTTGCAATCTTTAAGTGGCTCTTATGAGCTTGTGATAATACCTTGTTGGGCCCAAAATCCACACAAGATTTTGACAGTCTTTGGGTGCGGTCGGTCTTGCATAGCTTCAATCTTTTTGGGTCACCCTAGCGCCATCCTTTCCCACGGATGACCTAAGTATTCTACTTATAAGGCACCAAAAGCACATTTGGGCTGTTTTAGGAAAAGATTGGTGTTGAGGAGAGTAGTCGAGACAGTCCGCGTGAGAGTAAGATGAGGTACATCGGGTTTTTCTATAGATGAGGATATCATCAAGAAAAATAAGACAAAATGAATGGCAGAGAAAATGGTGGAATACATGGTTCATGAGACTCTGGAAGGTGGAGGGCATTACACAAGCCAAAGGGCATGACCAAAAACTCATAGTGGCCCTCATTGAGTGGGAAAGGAGTAGTCTTGGGAATGTCGGCCTCTTTCATAAATATCTAGTGATAGCCCAAGTGGTGGGATTTGGTAAAAGAATTGGAACACTGATTCATCTAGGAGGTCATCAATGGCGGGGAATGGGAAATTTGTAACGATGGTGGTTTGTCGACGAAGTTGGACCCACATTCTCCAAGAACCTTGTTTTCTTGGTACCATGATGACTAAAGATGAGTAAGGGCTTGGCCACTACAGGATGGACTATGTTAAGGAGTTCTTGGACCATTTTCAATTTCATTTTTTGTGCAAAGGGTGCTGATATGAACCAGATGTGGGGAAGGATTCCTGGGACCAAGGGAATGGAATGATCATGAACACCCTTGAGGAAGGAGGGAGTCCTTAGGAGTGGAAAATACCATTTGATGTTTAGAAAGGAGGGCTTGGAGGTATTGGGACACGGGTGTCTATGTAGCTTGTATGGTGTGGAGTTGGGAAATGACACTAGAATGACCTTTTTGGAGAATATTTTCCATGCAATGAGCCCGATGACCTCAGTTGAACCAATAGTGATTCCTTGGAATTTATATTGAGTGGCCTCCTTTGTCAAATTGCATGGTTAAGTTAGAAAATCCGAGAATGGGACCCAAAGTCCTTAAACAGTCTGCACCCAATACAATGTTGCAACCACCCATGTCAATAGAAACATATGGGATTTTGGTGGTAGTCACGATTTGGAGATGCACATTTTCATAGTGCTCACCACATTTCATAGAACCACCATTGACAATCATGATTTAAAAAATTGTTGCCGGCATGGATGTAGCAATGGGTTTCTTAGGCAATCTGGCGATGAATAAAATTGTGGAGTCCACTATCAGCGAGAATAAGTGACCTTCGGTGCTTGATGTAACCCGATTAACGAGAGTTTGGGGGGTAGAGAAACTAATGGGAGCATTGAGGGAAATGATGGAGTTCCGCCGAGGGAGGGTTTATGTCGATGATTTATGGTGACTAGAACTTAAGGGGAATGTCAACATCCTCTTCCGCAATATCCTGAGAGATGGCCATAAAAGATTTTGTTCCTTACATTTGTGCTTTGAAATATTTTTCATCACAATAATTAAACTTGAGGCCTTTGAGTGGGCATTTCAACCATTTTACATCCACAGTCCAATTTTTGATCTTTAATGGGAAATGAGGGAGTAGTGGGATTTCTTGGTTTAGGGTGAGGGATAAAGGAAGGAAACTACGTTTTGAGAGGAAACAATTTGTTATTCTTCTTTATCTTTTAGTAGTCTCCACCCAAGTCATAGGTCAAGAATACATGAGGACATGGGCGAATCTCCTCCTTGAGGCCGATGATAAAACAATCTCGGAAAAAAAAGCATCATCATGTGCTCACGTTCGAAAATTCAGGTGCTCAAATGCAACTATGAAGTCTTTTCGCATTTCACGATTGCTAATTTTTCAAATGGACCAAATGGTAGGTGTAATGGAGTGTCAAAGCATTCATAAATCTCAATCTCAGAAGTGGGTCCAAGCAATACACCCTTGTGGGAAGTTTTCTCCATTGCCACCATTGCCGGTGTTCTTGATCTAGATGTTGGAACACCATAGTAGTTCAGCCAAGTCATCCATAATGTTGTGAGAAAATAATGTTCCATTTAGGTGACCCAACAAGTGGAGTTTTGAGCCATCAAATTTGGTTACATCCACCCTTGAAGTATGTACGTTGAAAATAGTAGGGCTGAAAGGAATGGGAAGAAGTTTCTGTAGGTCTTTGTATTTTCAGGAAAAGAGTCATTGGTAGGGATCTTGACTTTCGTGCAGAGTGATTCAAAGATAGATTCAAGTTAAGATTGAGTGATTAAGTGTTTGAATTCTACCATTGTAGTACTGCGGATGCATTCACCGGATGCATTTATGGTAATGATGATGGATGTATACGAGAGTAGCGAATTTGTTTCACTTCTTGTTGGGTCTCGAGGAAACTAGATTGCATGGTGTTGGCTTGAGACTCGGTTCTTTAGGCAATAAGGTATGGCCATGAGGATGGAGTGGCCGAAAAGTGGTGAGAGTCAGAAATATTTCTTGAGAAAAATGATATGGATGAATGTAATAAGGGAGAAAGGAATTGAAATCTAATGGAATAGGTCTCCAAATAATGGTGAAACAATTTCGAGACTTTTTTTTTTTTTTTTTTTTTTTTTTTTTTTTTTTTTTTTCTGAAGAATGTTTCATTTTTGGAATCCCCAAATTCTTAACTGGAAACAAATGTGTATTTACTTGGTGACTTTGACACGGATATGACAATACTATATCTCACCCGGTTTAATTTGTTTATGTTTATCACATGTTCCCCAAAGTTAGGTATTCAAGGGTTCTACAAATAAGGGTTTGTCATGTGCTATAGCTCTACGATATACGTGCGGGGGCCATGATGATACTTTCGACTCAATATCTGGGGGCACTAACTTTAAGAATTAGACCGTTCCCTTAGCCGTATTACCTGACTATCTAGGTACTAGATAGTATCTTCCAGAGTGTTGTTCTCGGTATTATATAGCGATCCAGATGGCCGATAGGTTTATCTAAAGGGCTTCAGGAAATCTAGGAGTAGATCGTACGAGGTTGCAATGCGTCTTTGGTACCACTCGAAGGGGTACAACCGGGAGGTTACAAGGGTGGCCAACAAATGTGTAGCTTAAGAACCACTTGTATTTCTTTGCGTGTATGAATCCCCTCAACCGCGGGTTTAGTCGTAACAACATGTCTTTAATTACAAAGATCACACAGACCGTCTGCCTGAAAAAAAATACCCGGAAATTTCTACCAAGGGAAAGTGCTCGATACCACTTGCAAGATACGGATCTAATAAATACGCAGAACTAAAATAAAATGCTAGGAATGGCAAGAATAATAGTAATATAACCGGCATAATCATCCACAATAACACGAAATAATATGACAACTGAAATAACACTTTGATTGAGAAAAAAATGTTCACAGACCTTACTCTTGGAAACCTCAGTCGAGCAGCAGCTCTATTACAATAATCTCAAGCTAGGGTTTTCATACCCTCGACCCTTGTTATACTAAATATGTCTATTAAGAGAAGCATCTAGGGAAGATCCTTCTAGAAGCAAAAGCTTCTATTAGGTCTTCATTACATCCATGTATTCTATTTTGGTGAAAGGCCTTATTAATGTTGACCTTTATTACATCGAATACATTGATATACCTATGTCGAGGTTAGGACCTTAACAAAAATTATTAAATGATACACTTGAACTTTTTAAGACATATGAACCTATAAATGTTTAAATGTTATTATTGATGATGATGGGTGTGATGCAATATATTGTGAGAATGTAAATTTATGGATGTTTAAATGTTATTGATGATGATGGATATGATGTGATCTACTATGTGAATGTAAATTCTATGAATGTTTAAATGTTAGTGATGATGATGGATATGATGTGATACACTATGTGAATGATAATCCTATGAAGATTTAAATGATATTTGAATGATGTTGGATATGATGCAATCTATTATGTAAATGATAATTCTATGAATGGGTAGTATTGGTGAATTATGGGATATTATGAGATCTATTTCTAGCAGAAATTTTGATGTTAAAGTTGTTGGTATCTGCGAATGCAATTTAAATTATGGTTGTATGCAATTACATGATGATAATGCATAAGATTTGTATGAGTTAGTTACTCTGAGACTAATCTGAGGTATTAGGCTATAGAAATAGCCAAGGGATAATGATGATGAGAATGGATGTCATGACCAGCGACCAGCTTGATATGGTATGAATCTTGTATGTGAAATTATAGTGGTTTTGGATACATTGCTATGATATCTGGGACCGGTGTAGGATTTTAGAGGTGAATTGTCCAAAGCTGAATAAACAATGACAAGGCACTCCCAGCAATCGGTGCCACTATATATTCCATTGTAGGGTGTGGACCCTAGTCCTTTTAGGAGGGTTGGATGCATTCCCCACCATGTATCCTATGAACCTAGAGTCATGGGAGGATGATGTAGCTCACACTCCCCTAGGCGTGTGATGATGATTGTCGGTTACTGTTGGGAAGCTTGGTCAAGATAGTGAGCACTTCCGCTTATAGAGTTCTATTTGGAGTTAGGTCCAGATAGTTGACGCTCCAAGATAATCCAACAAAAGGATAGGAATGGAAAGATAGGAAATGGTAGGAGGAAGGATGAGTAGAAATGTTGAGAGTGTATGAGATTTGTCTTATGGTGGAATTTATTGATTTTCCGTACGAAAAGAAAAAGTGTATGTATGAATATTCATAATTACTTAACTAAACTACAATTATTATGCACATTGAGATAGATAATTTACATTAAAGGGACACAAACATTTGGTTAGTTTGTTAACATGAAATGAGCCGTCTTGATTGAATGTATTGGATGCATACAAAATTACTATAGAGATGATAGTTATTGATATTAGTACTTGAACGAGACTTGTATGTACTACCTACACATGTCACATTTCTTGCACATGTAAAGACTGATGCATGAGTTTCTTATTCAGCTTGCCTACTGATAATGTTGGTATTGGATATGGATGTGTGAACCATGTGTCATTACCCTTATATTTTAAATTACTTTGTTTGGACAAAGAAGTTTCACAGAAGATGGGTGTATGTAATAACCCTAGTTAAATAATTATTTTTCATAGTTATATAATTTTTTTTAAAAGTATATTAATTTTAATTAATTAATTAATTGTCACGAATTATTAATTGTTTAATGTATATTAATTAATTAATTAATTAACTCATTAAATATTTGGGTAATGAGTTTAAGTTTAATCAATTATAATTTATTAAACGAGAACTTAACATATTGAAGGATGGAACCATTGAATGGAGGGATAAGGTGGTTGGAGTGAATGGAGATAAGGTGGGTGATCTTAATGAAAGGAAAGAGGTGAATGGGAAGGAGGGTTAAGAGTGGGGAAAAGACTTCGAGGGGATTTTGGGGGGAGTTTTATTTTCAGATTAGGATACTCTATTCGGGCATTTTGGAACGGATATTGTTTTTGAAGATTGGAATATTGTATTACGAGTTTTGGCTAGAGAACATGTGGAAGGACTGTTTCAAGGGGGCACACGACTAACAGGCTTGAGGGGCCAAGAATCCTTCACGAGAATCCTAGAGCTAGGGGAGCGAGAGAATTTCTGTTCTGGAGGCTAGGAGGAAAGATTTGATTTTGGGCAATTCAAGCTGATGCAGCTTAGCAGGGAAAGCAAAGGACATACTCCTCCTTCAAGATGTATTTTTCTAGTATTAATTTTTTTGAGGATGAAAGTTATGATATGAATTTATGTATGAAAATGTGTAATATGTTGTGTGTGAATACGTTTGATTATTACTTGACTAGTATGAATTTGTAAAAATTTTAAAATTTATTGTTTAAACTATTTTAGAATTTACTGTTTAAACTGATTAATTGGCATGTCTCTATCTAAATTTATGTTTTATAAGGCTCATTGGAAGAGAACTTACAATATGTCTAATGCAAGCCAAGAGTAGAACTATACAGAAAATATTAGTTTTTTTTTTCAAGACAAAGTAGAACTATACATATATTATTTTTTCTTCAAGACAAAGTAGAACCTATACAAATATTAACTTTTCAATCCAGTTGAAGGAAATAAGTTGGTAAATTTGATGGTTAACAATAGTGCAACCCCCATTTTTTATGTAGGAAGTAGTGGTGGTTAAATTAAATGTGTAGTTGAAATTGGTGCGTCTTTTCAAAGGAAGTAAGATATATAGTAGTTGGTGTGAGAGACATGTAAATTTAGTTAGTTTTACTATGCTTACGAGGAGGAATTGGCCAAGAGTCCACGAAAAGGTTTTGGGATGCGACTTGCAACTAGGGATAAAATGAAAAATGAGAGAGACTCAGATTGAATCGTCAAAATTTGATGGATTATTAGGATAGGATTCAGCTATACCATCCCTCACTCTCGTGTGCCATGCCTTAGAAGTTGCACTCATTGATTTAGAGAACTAGTGTTTTCTTAGTTTGAAACAATACAACATTTGAGGATGGGAATCTAGTACAAACCCTGCCTCAGGAGAGGATGGATAATTTGGTCACCTATTCCATACCCTAAACAAGCTTGCACCATCTCCTGAACTCAAAAATGTTCTCTGTTAGGTTTTTATGCTTGAAGGGAATTGGCCAAGAAGTCCCTCAGCGAGAAATGGTTTGGGATGTGACTTGCAACTAGGCATAAAATGACAACCAAGACTTGTATTGAGGAACCATCATATTTTTGGATTCTTTTATGCTTTATCTACAACACCCCTCACTCTCGATTCCAACCCCTCAAAAGTTTCTTTTTTTCGTAGTTTCAGTAACTAGTGCTTTGCTTCAGTAAGAATCAATGCAACATTTGAATTTAGGGGTCCAATTTATACTTGAAACCATGCCTTGTGAGAAGATGGAAAATTTTGTCACCTCATCCATTCATAAACAAGAATCTTGAACATCTCATGGAACTAAAAATGAAGGCTATGTTACACTTTTTATGCCTAAGGAGGAATTGGCCAAGAATCACCGAAATGGTTTAGTCTGACTTACAGCTGGGCATATAACAAATATAGAGACTCTGATTAAGGAACTATCAGCTCCGATGGATTAATGGGATAGAATTTCATATAGATCACTCATAGGTTCCATGCCTTAGAAGTTGCTTTAATCATTAATTTTGAGAACTAGTGTTTTGCTTTCGGTTTGAAGCAATACAACATTTGGATTAAGGAGTCAAGTTGCTGAAACCATGCCTTGGGATCAGATAGATAATTTACTCACATATTCCATTCCTAAACAAGCACAGCATCTCACGGAACTCAAAATGTTGCTTTGTTAAATTAACATCACGAGAATTGGCTAATAGTCCACGAAATGGTTTGGGATACGACTAGTAGGCATAAATGAAAACTGAGATTTGGATTGAGGAACCATCATCTTGTTTGGATTCCTAGAATAGGATTTAGATGAAAATTCCCTTCAGTCCTATTTCCAATCCCTCGAATTTTTTTTTTTTCATCAATTTCAATACTAGTGCTTTGCTTTCCATTAATAAATAATGCAATGTTTGGATTTAGGGGTCCAATTTATGAAACCATGCCACCGAGTGGATGGAAAATGTGGTCACCTATTCATGCCTAAGGAAGTGGATGAAAATGTGGTCACCTATTTCATGCCTAAACAAGCATGCAACATCTCATGGAACTCAAAATCACCTTAGTTAGGATTTATACTTACAACAAAATTGCCAAGAGTCACAGAAATGGTTTGGGATGTGACAAGAAACTGGGCATACAATGAAAAATAAGAATCAGATTAAGGAATAAATCGACTTCGATATATTACTAGGATAGGATTTCATCTAGATCACCCCTCTCTCATGGTTCCATAGTTAGAATTTTTTAGTACTCAGCGTTTCGAGAACTAGTAACATGGGGTTGACACAATGCAATATTTGGATTAAAGGATACAATTTATGAAACCATGTGCCTCAGGATAAGATGGAAAATTTGGTAACATATTCCATTCCTAAACATTATTTCATCATCTCAAGACACAAAAAGTGGTTCTATTAGCAGGTTTTATGCGCAGAAGTAATTGAGACCGATAGTCCACGAGAATGGTTTGGATAGGCTGCAGCTACGAATAAAAAGAAAACCAAGACTTCGGATTGAGGAACCATAGAATTCTATGGATTAATGAGATAGGATTTAATCTAGAGAACACCCGTCCTCGGTTTCAACCCCTCGGAAGTTGTTTTTCATTGATTTCGATAGCTAGTTCTTTGCTTAGTAAAGACCTGATAAAACATTTGGATTTAGGGAGTCCAATTTATGAAACCATGCCTCGGAAGGATGGAAAATGTGGTCACCTATTCCATGCCTTAAAAAACTTGAAACATCTGGGGCTCGAAATGTGCTCAGTTAAGGATTTTATGCCTTGAGGAGGAATTGCCAAGAGTCCATGAAATGGTTTAGGATGCGACTTGAAGCCCGGGCATAAAGCAGATATTTGATACTTAGATTGAGGAACGTGAGTATACATTTGGTTCCTAGATGATGCGTAGAGTCGTTCAAGCACATATAGAGGTGGGAACATTCAACGTAATGCGGTTCTTCGAGAACCGGCGTGTAGACGCTTCTAGCAGTTTAGGGATCGCCTCCACTTTCGTACCCAGAATTCACGTTTTGGGGCATGCTTGAACGAGTGCCAAATTTTACCCTATGAAGCAAGTTTTTGAAATTGAAAATAGGCGGGGATTTCCACTTTGGCTCTAGAATGCGACTGGACATTATATAGTGTGGGATGAAATTTAGAGTAGGCAAGTAACCAGGAAAATTTCTGCGCCATTTTTTGAGTTATGTAGAAGCTTCCCCACCCTGTGAGAAGAAGAAGAGGAGAGAGCTGTAATAAATCATCACGTAATAGAAGTGCAGTGGTGAGCAGAAAATCTTAGTTTTTGGAACTAATGTGTTTTGTATGTATTTAGTAGCCAGTTGTCACTTATGAATAGAACATAATGGAAAAATTGATCCAAATATATGTTGTCCTTGGAATGTGTGTTTTTTCCTGTTATTTTTTGTTTTACAAACAAGAGTGAATGGAGCTGTGAGATTTTGGGAGTTTGAATTGGTTCTCTTTAATGGGAGCTCTACAAGGTGTGCATTGAGCGGAGAAAATTCCAGGAACCTAAAGTTATCAAAATCCCTCGGGCGTAAAAGGAGTACCTGAGGGCGAAGTCACGAACTAGATAAAATCTTAGGAGGGATAACGCCGGAAGTTGTTGTCGAAGTCCAGGAATTCATTCCTTGGAAGGAGTGAAGATTGAGTCTTTGAAGACTTACAAATATTCTAAGTCAGAGTCGAGCCCGTCTCGGGAGGGAGAACACCCTGGAGCGTTGAATCGTTGTCAGGATTCCCGCGGATCATTTGATTGGAAGGAGGAGCACATAATTTAACGTTGCGTAGATCCAGGTGAGGGGAGTTCAAAGGTATGAGCGAATGGTGGATATTCCTCGAGGAGGAACACCAAAACCCCACCAACCATTGGATACAGTGGAGTTGCAAGGATGTTAGCGGTGAGGCCTACTTGACATCCAAAAGCTCAGGGGGAATAGCGACCATCGATCTCGGATAGATCTATATCATTGGTTTAGTTCACGAGTTCAGGTATAGCCGCCTAGAGGGATAGAGCCTTTTTATTTCGAGATCTCGAGTCATGATATCACGAGATAGAGAGGGTCGTCCATATCGCGAACTCAAACATCGCGAGATGGAAGGATGGAGGTCTTGGTATCGCGAGATGGAAGGATGGAGGTCTTGGTTTTCAGACCTCCGAATTGTGAAATTGTGATTTGATCTGGACAATTGAATATAGGTGGATTTGTACCATTGATCCACATCGTGATCTCAGGGCTCGCAAGTTGGAAGGATAGAGGGATTGAATTCCAAAACCTTGTGTTGTTCCTGAGTTTATGTTTTAAGGCTATAAAACATACCATTAAGGCATCCGTAAATGATTTAAAGAAATGATTTGGGAATAAGGAATCAAAGAAAGATCAGAGCAGATTCAGTTTCTCAAATGTCTCTGTCTTTCTTCCTGTTGTTCTTGGTGCTAATGTCTCGCTCAATAGCAGTCCATGATCATTCTGACTCGACTCGATTATTTGTTGTTTGTAAAATAATATTGAATAAATTTAAGGCAATGTTGGTTTGGTCTTGATGGCCTGGTTCAACGTTGGGTTGTCTGCTACTAGGGACAGTCATGGATGATAAAACTTTATTTGTATGTAAAGGGATTTCAATCAATTGGTTACTTCAGATTTCCAGAGATGAGATCAAGGAAAACAATTTTAAAATCTAAAACAATAATGTAAACACATTCAAGGCCGTTTCCTGGTTTTGTAAGAATTTTGAAAATTATAAACAACAAATAAAAACTACAGAGAAATATAAGGCTTTAATCAAGAAAGAATCTTATATTTCAATAGACAATGATGAAAGAGAAAAACGAGGTTTCTAACAAGAGTTAAAAATTAAGGAACAAAAGTTTTAGAGGTCTTCAATTACTAAAGTGATTTCAAAGGAAAATCTGTAAATCATTTGACATACAAACCAATCTCAAATATAAATCAACGATGTATATTACTTCAAACTGATTTACTTGTTAGAGAAAACATTAAAGGAAAAATTCAACAAAGTATACTAAACAGGGAGAAGACACATAGTTACAAAGTTGCACGATCCAGAATCTCGTTTGTGATCTATATTCTGATGTATTTCAAAACTGATATTACAAAATGGCTCTCTCTAAAATTTATGAAGCCTTTTCTCAGCCTTTCGAAACTATATTTATACATTTCATCGAAGCTTCTCATTGGTGACTAACCAACTTCCTAAAATTTTGGTTACATAAAAATAATGTCAACCGTTTACAATTTCTTTTAAAATTCTAATAACAAAAACATTTAAAATGGGTTTCAAGCTTGCATTGACAAACTTCATTTTTCCGCATCAATACACTGAACACATTTCCCTAAAAATTTCACAAAGATCCTTGGAGCATCGGGTATCTCATTTGCTTCAAATGAGAAAAATCTCTTCTGCAATTCGGGCAACCGACTTTCTATCATTCTTTCTGTGAAATAACAGTTTTCAACTTTAGACTTGAAGTCACCATCCACTTGTTGATCTCTGTGATGTTGATCAATTTGATGTTTGAAATATCT
>SNQJ01S0208887.1:0-16134 GCA_010110895.2 Picea sitchensis | reverse complement strand
AGAACAATGTCAATGTAAGATGTGAATAACCATTAAATCTATAGATGAATCTCTTTCATATAGTGAGATGAGTGACCTTCTCAAAAAAATATAATCCCCACCTTAAGCACCTCCTCAACATGCTCCACTATATGGGCACTAGAAATAGTAGAGGTCTTTGAATTAATTGGAGACGTAAATTTGTTTTTTATTGCATCCCTAAAAGACACAAGTTTTGAAAATGAAGGAATTTTGATGCCCACAACTCCACCCTACAATCCTAATACCAAAATAAGGGTTGAATATTTATCTATGTTGTAGTTAGACTAAGGATTAGGATCTTCAAGTTGTCTACCCTCATAGAGTAAACATTATCAATTCATTAGAAACCCTTGTGATATCTTTAATTTTTTCTTTAAAACCAATGGAAAAATTGTGGAATGCACCCATAAACATAAGGTGTTTCCAAAAATATATATGAGGGCTCTTCCATGAAGTTGATGGACAAAAAAGTGTCAATGGGGAGAAAAGGAATGCACACACACATGATCACATGTGCATTCTTATAAATGTGCATGTGTTCTTTAATCCTATAGCTTCAGTGCTCACCAAACCACCAATACACTTGCCAACTCAAATGTTTTAGGAACACATAGAGATTCTTCAACAAGAGTGTGGATGTGTTGAGGAACATACACACATTCCTCCTAAGAAACATTTGTTCAAGAATGCATACAAATTCATGAGAAATGCGCATGCTCAGGAACACATTCACATTCCGTATAACACTTCAAGGAGAATACCTTCTATGGGAGGTTGTTATGAAACTCCGCCCGCAAAAAAAATGTATCCCTTCTCTATTTATAATGGATGTTGTTAGCGGAGGAAGACCGGTTTTGTTGAGTTTTTTTTACCAGTGTGCCTTGGCAATATGCACCAATGTGTCTTAAAACATACAATGCACTAGTGCTTAAATGTTCAAAATGCATCACACCGGTTATAGAAGGTTGTTATGGAAAGGCGAAAGTGACCGGAAGGTTTTGTAGAGTTTTTTACTGGTGTTCCTTTAAGGTACATAGATACTAGTTTGCACCTAAAACATACCACACCGGTGCTTAAATTCTCAAATGTAATCGTCACTAGTTATAACAAAGATTTTTGGCAGAGGTGAGCAGTCATCGATTCTCCCACTCCAATAGTTGTGTAAAATATAGATTTTTTGTATAATAGCTTGTTTTAAGAAAAACCTCTCAAGAGCCTTTGAAATTCATCTCCAACTGTCTGAGATCTCCGCTTTGAAAAAAGATGTCTCAAACAAGAAAATCCCAAATCCCCGTAAAATATGGCTCACAGATGCTCTCAATTCTCAAAATATGTAATATTTGTGATAAATTTGGGATATTTTATTGGTATTTTCCCGCTCGAAAACTCTTTTAGTTTTCACTCCAACTCGGTTTTCCCGGAATCACCTTGGAAAATGACTGTATCAAGGTGGTAAAAAAAATGGTTTTTAGTTGGGGAAAGGTGGTTTTAGGATAGGGAAAGGTGGTTTTAGGTGGGGGTGGTAAGTGGTTTTTAGAGGGGTGGATAAATGATAAGGAGGTGGCAAGTGACATTTGTAAAACTATTTCGACCAATTAAGTTTGTATGGCAGGGGGTCGGAAAACATTACATGTCCTTGATTTGATTTGTTTTGGGATGGGATATATGGAGTTTAGGAGGTAAGTTTAAATGTTTGCTTTTGTTTTAATTTTTATTATTTGTTTTGTTTTGTTTTTATTTTGATTTGATTTTATTGTTTTATTTCATAAAACAAATTATAATTTGTTTTAATGTTTTTTAATTTTAAAAGCTTTTATAATGTTTTGTATTAAACTAATGTTTATTTAATTATTTATTTTTTAATTTATTATTAACATTATTCAAAATTAATTATTTATTTATTAAAAATAATTATTTATTAATTATTTTAATTTATCATTAAACCATACTCTAATTACCTAATTTAATTACTAACCTCGCTAACCTAATTTTCTAATTATTAATCTTTAACAATGTTCACTAATACTTATTAACTTATTGTTTTTCATTTACCCTAAGCTTGTCTAACATTAATTTTGTGTAGGAATGAAATTAGCTGGGGAATGATGAAGTGGATGGTGTAATGGAATGAATGGTGGATGAGACGTGGCACATAAAATAAATGGATAGGGGAGTAAGTGGCAATAAAAGTGAATGAAGGGATTGGGTAAAAATAGATGGTGGGAGAGGCAAATTATCCGAGGAAACCAGGAAAGCCAAGAGATTTCATGAGATCAACAATAGATAGAAATTGAATAATCAGATTTCCTATCATTTATAGGACCCTACTAAGACAAGAGCTTTTCACATTGCATGTTTAAGTTGTTAAAAGTTTTTTTCCTCCTGAATCCGCTTGAAAATGAATCCTTATTAGTTAATGTAGTTAAGGTGTTTCTATTCTTCGATAGTTCTGAAAAAACTTTAATGATAGTAACCTGTCGAACCCGAAAATACTCTAAGATTATTCAATGTTTTTGAATTGACAGGCCATCATGCATTTAGTCTTGTTAGGGTCTACCTCGACACTGAAGAGATACACACACCCAAATAATCTACTCGCACTCCCAAAAGAAACATTTGGACGGTCTGGAATATAGTTTTTTCTCCTTAGTAGTTGTATCACCCCTCATTAACATACCTAAATACGATCTTCCCAAAAATTCTATAGATTAATATATCATCAAAAATACTAACACAAATTTTCAAGGAGGGGCTTGAAATGAAATTCATCAACCCTTGGAATGTGGAAGGTGCATTTGTATACAAAAGGTCACCAAAAATTCATAATGGCCTCATATGAATGTTTTTGGGATATCTTCTTCCCTTCCATTCTAATCGATGATACCCTCAATCCTAACATCCTTTGTGAAGTAGATTGCCCATGTAGTTCATATAACAATTCATCAATGAGAGGAATGTGGAAAGTTATCTTTAATGGTGATCTTTGTTGAGCTCTCTATAATATATAAACATACCACATGAGCCCTCTTTCTGAGTACCATTACCACCTGCAGAGTAAGAACTTTGGCTAGTTTTAATAGTTCCATCCTCTTTTGGGCATGTCGAACATGATCTTCCCAAAAAATTCTAGAGATTAGTATATCATCAAAAAATACTAACACAAATTTTCATGAAGGGGCTTTGAAATGGAATTCATCAACCCCTTGGAATGTGGAAGGTGCATTTGTAAGGCATCACCAAAAATTCATAATGGCCTCATGAGTTATGAATGTTTTTTGGGATATCTTCTTCCTCTTCCTTCTAATCAGATGATACCTTGAACTAACATCCAACTTTGTGAAGTAGATTGTCTTGCATGGTATTCATATAACAATTCATCAATGAGAGGAATGGGAAAGTTATCTTAATGGTGATCTTATTGAGCTCTCTATAATATAGACACATAATGAGTCCCTTCTTCTTGAGTACCATTACCACTAGTGCAGAGTAATAACTTCTATTAGTTTTAATAGTTCCATCCACATTATCGAGAGGAAAACAAACTTTTAAGTTGTTAAAAATCTTGATTTTCCTCTCGAATCCATGAAAATGCATCCCTTTTAGTTAATAAAGTTAAGGTGTTGCTATTCTTCTGTAGTTCTGAATAAACTTACAATAGTAACTTGTCAAACCCAAAAATAATTTTAAGATTATTTAATGTTTTGGAATTGGACAGCTATCATGCATTTAGTCTTGTTAGGGTCTACCTTTGGTACCTTCATGAGATACAATATGACCCAAATACCCACCTCCTTCACCCCAAAGAAACATTTGGATCTGGCCTCGCATATATTTGTTTCTCCTTAGTAGTTGTATCACCCCAATAACATGTCGAACATGATCTTCCTAAAAAATTCTATAGATTAGTATATCATCAAGAAATACTAACACAAATTAAGGAGGTTTGAAAAATGAATTCATCAACCCTTGAATGAAGGTGCATTTGTAAGGCCAAAGGCATCACTAAAAATTCATAATGCCTCGAGCGCGTGCGAATGTTTTTTGGGATATCTTCTTCCTTCATTCTAATCAGATGATACCCCAATCCTAACATCCAACTTTGTGAAGTAGATTGCCCGTACTTCATATAACAATTCATCAGTAGAGGAATGGGAAAGTTATCTTTTAATGGTGATCTTGTTGAGCTCTCATAATATCGGCACATACGCCATGAGATCCCTTTCTTGAGTACCATTACCACTAGTGCGTAGAGTAAGAACTTTGGCTAGTTTTAATAGTTCCTCCTAACATTTCTTTAACCATACACTCAATTTCACTCTTTGGGCATAAGGGTATCTGTAAGGATTGATGTTAGGAGGAACACTCCATGAATTAAGTGAATAGCATTATCATGATCACGATTGGGTGGAAGACCTCTAGGAATAACTTCAAAAATCTCGGAGAATGATTTCTTCGGACTTCCATATCTCTTGACACCTGTCCTACAGATGATGGACGATCTTGGTTTCCCGGGACTTTAGCGAGTCCTTACTCTTGTGCACAATCAACACTTCTCCCACAGTTTGATACTTGGATTGTTCTCCACCTTCTTATGCACTTTTTGCAGAGATTTTGTGCACAATGGCACTAATCCCTCTAAACTCTTGAAACTTGGAATGAAACTATCTCCAACGCACACCTTGCACTATCTCTTATGAGCTTAAACCTGCTGCCACTTCCTATGGGTCTTAGTCCGGGCTTCCATTCTAAAAGGATTTTCCTCGGTTTCCCCAACAAATCAATGTCTTCCTCTCGAAGCCAGATGAAATTGTTTTTACCTTGGGGCACTTCTACACTCTGATTGAGCCTTCGTGATGACTCAGATTTTAATACTTTGTCTACCGGTGCACTCCCGCAATGTGTCTCTCCTACTGAAATCCTTTGAGTTCACATAAGAAACTCCTACATATTCTCAAATGCACACTTCAGAGCTTTCCCTTAAGAGTGTTCAATAACTCTGGTTTTTCCTCAATTTCTCCAACACTCCATAACGTGTTGGTTCTATGCACTCCTCGCACCGCCACCTCCCGAAGAGTTGTACGTGAAAAGTTCATCAACTCTTCTTGTGCTACCGCTTACTCCTCTGCACAGTTTCTCCTAAGGTATTCAACAACCTTGAGATTCCCCCTTTGAGTTGTAATTGTTTCTGGTGTGCCCTTAACGTTCTTCTCTAATTTGAAAGAGTTCATATGTGCACTCAGCTATGCTGGGATACTTAGTTTCCAATACTTGCTGTGAACTCTTTGCACATCCTAAAGAACCCAGAAAAATTTAACGCAACTCACATATAGAGAATTTCTATACTTACCCTGTAGATGAAAACTAACACATCCACCTACAACATAAGTTAATACAAACATGAATGACATTAAAAAAACAAACACCACCACGTAGAATTTGTAAATAGTGAAATCGCTCTTTGTATTAATATCATAAATGTCAATTTCAATGTGTGAGCTCATACTACAACTGAGTCTCACTCTTAGCTATCCTCTTGGATTACATTGATATCCAATCGATCTTCATCAACCTCTACCAACAACCTCTATTAGGCATATTTTACAAAGATTTATACACAAAAGGGGCTCAATTTCCATCTTCCCTCCAAACTACACTCAGTGGTGCCTGTAATCACCATCAAAGTTTATCTACCGAGGCATATTACATAAACGAAAGTGGGAAAATTATATCCCACCGGATCTAGATCCATCCTTCTACCGCCGCACATTTATGAGACCTTATCTATAAACATGAAGGTAGGATTTGGCTCTTCCATCCTGATAGCATTTAATTTCTTTAATTTCATTTAAAATTTGAGGGAAAATTAGAGGGTTGGTGCCTCTCCCTCCTTGAATGCGCACTAATGTGTTGAATAGCTGGTGCGTACTGAGGTGGAGTATGCTCCCCACATCATACTCCACTACCGGGAAAATCATGAGCTCCTTCTCATGATATCGTCTTCTCTGCTATTGAAATCCCCTAGATCCCAAATCATCCTCTAGAGATGTTCATCCGCTCCATCTCATTGTTGTTGCTGCCTCGCTACTCATGTGTCCTCCTCTATTCAACTTCTCCTTGCTGAAAACTTCTTTTGCTGACCTCAAAATTAACTCCCTTATCTCTTCTATCACCTCTTCCAACTGCTCATTGGCCGGTTTTCCTTATGCAATATGCTCGGTTGCAACTCCTGATGCCAATTAATGGGCAAACCAACCTGATCCCCCATGCTACCTTCATCTCTTGTGGCATTGGTTGGCCACTCTACTACGTGATCCTGGGCCCCATGCAGCTTTAACAGATCTATCTTAGATTCCTTCTCTCAAAAATATCTTCTTCCCAAAATTTCTTCTTGTGTCGGGTTCAACTCCAGCCTCTTAGTTTCTCTTCATGCCGGAATTTTTTCTCCTCACTCGCATGCTGGCTATCTCCCTCGAAGCTAGCATATGGTCCTGGATTGTCCAACCCATCCTCCAAAGATATTCAACTCCATCTCCAACAAGTGAAAGTGTAACCCAACTATGTGCTTCTCCTTTTCTGTTGGGGAAAACTTCAATATCTTCTCCTCCTCCTCCCAATTCCACAATCAAAATTGGTTGTTCTTTTGTTGTTGCATATGCAAAACATATGTTATCCTCTCCTTGGCTATATGGAAGGAATATTTCGATTCTTCCAGTGATAATAATGCTCCTGATCCTCCTCCGCTGCGATGGGAGCATTTAACTTCTCATCATCTTCACTCACATGGTCTCCAACTCCACATGAATATTCATATGGATGAGGTCTTCTTCTTCCTCCTTTCCATCTATCACCACCCCTTGCTGATATGAAATCTCAAATGAGCTCATCTCTTCTCCTTTGCCCACTGGAAATTCCTCCTGTTTTCCTCCGCCTCATGGAAGCTTCTTATGAGATCAACTTCTGATATATTCTCACTCCCCACATGGTAACCTGCAGATCTTCCGCATCTCTTCCCCATTAATGGTAATTTTCAAGATGCCTCAACCACATTTTAACATGTTGTTGCCTTTGGCCAATAGGCCATTTTAATTTCCTTTTTAGAGGCCACTCATACCTCCAACATACCTTTTCCTCATGTTGCATCTTCAATGTCAGTTTTTCCATTCTTGATCTTATCTCAATGAGCTACTTGTCAATTTCTGCTTTAGTTTTCTGCTTGTTGTCTGCTCCTTGACCACACTTATGTCCTTCAATAGTCATATTTTCTTGCTTCACCTTCATACCAGCTTGATTTCTACCATCTATTGCATAGCTTGCAAAAATATTTAGAGAGAATCATAGTCTGTCTCCCCGTTGTTCAATGAGAACCAAATCGGACACTACTTCGATGTAGCCACAATCGCCTTCTCCTTTTCCTACATAAATGAATCAATTATGTGGCTCGGATACCACTTGATGGTATCAAACTATTTTCTTTCTCTACTCTTCGCTACCTGAAAACAAATTCAGGATATGATACTCACTTGATGCATGACCCCTCTCTTCTAGGGGTTGTGTGACCTCTTGGTATAGGATCATTTAGTCACTTGAGTCAGCCTACTCTTCGCCTCGGCCGGAATCCAATCAATTTTACAGCCCCTTTTTATCCTAGGTGCGTGTCCCTGCGGAGACCGCAGATCCTTCTCACCTATATGTTCTTTCAGCTTCGGCCTTCTACCATAACCTTTGGGCCAATCCTCATCGCAACCCATGCTTTAGATATTTTGCGAACAACTGACTCACTTTTTCCCGATATCTGAATTGACGAATTCACATGGTACCTGATCTATAGTCCACATCTCTCCCACAACCAACGATAGTGATGCGCTTCAGACTCCGCCTTCAGGAGTTCCTCCACACTACTCTTTTATTCTGAACGAGCACCTTTCTCCAAATACATGGACCTCCACGCGGTCCTTATGGATCAATAATAGTCTAGATTCACTCGCTCTTCATGTGACTTCACTTAATATTATTACCCTCACCCACAAATATTTCTTAAGTTCTTTCTCGTGAACTCTCAGACTGGCCGCCGCCAACCTTCCCACGATCAACGTTTCAAGATCTTCTCCTCGCTTCTTTGAGTTTCCTCGGACAGCCTTTTGCACCGTGATTCAACCGGAAGTCCCGTAGATTTCTCCGTGACTACAGTTTTCCTTTGCCACCGCCTTAGACATGACTGATGGTTCACTTACTTCGTGACTTCAACAAGTCCTTACCTTGTGCACACTCAACAATTCTCCCACAGTCCGAGACTTATATTGTTCTACACCTTCTTCTGCACTCTTTATCGAGACTCTGTGCACGATGGCACTAATACTCCTAAAATATTGGGACTTGGAATGAACTGCCTTCTACACTCCTTGCGCCAAGTTTCTTTTCTAAGTTTGAACTCTACTCAGCCTCTAAGGTTCTCGTCCCTCTACTCTATTCAAATGATTTTCAGGTTTCCTCGGGTAAATCGATGCTCTTCCTCTCGAGATTGTAGACAAAATTTATTTACCTTTGGTGCACACCTTGTGCTTGACTGAAGTCTGGTGCAGGATTGTCTTTCAACACTTTCTGGCAGTTGTCCCCGGGTGCACTCTTCCATAGCTATTCCTCCTCAGCTCCTAAAATTCCTTCGAAAGTTCACTAAAGAACTCTTGCATCCGTTCAATGCATGCTTGTAGAGATTCTTTCCCTCATAGTGTATAGTAACTCTAGTTTTTCCTCAAATTCCTCCAACACTTTAGAACGTGTTGGCTCCTGTGGTAACTCTTTTGCACTGCCAATGCCCTCCTCGGTATAGTTTTACGAAACACGTCTATGTGTTAATGCTTGATTCTCTACGATACTTTCTAAGGTATTCAACAACCTTGAGATTCCCCTTTGAGTTGTAATTTCTATGGTGTTCCATCCTAACACGTTCTTCTCTTATTCGAAAGAGCTCATATGCACACTCCTTACGCTAGCTACAAAAATTCCAATGCTTTGTTGTGTGCAAATTTTCATAGCCTAAAAGAAACTGTAATTTATCAAGAAATCACGATAGAGAATTTCTATCCTTAACCTGCATATGAAAACTAACACATCCACCTATAGCATAAGTTCATACAAACATTAATGACATTCAAAAATGTAAACACTCCACCTGGCTCATAGGAATTGATAAACAAAGAAATCTATTCTTTTGTATTAATATCGCATGTCAATTCCCCAATGTGTGGGACCCCTCGGACTGCAACTATGTCTCTCTCTCAACTCTCCTCTTGGGTTACAATTATCTTCAATCGATCTTCAAAAGCCTTCTGCAATTATACAACCTCTATTGGGTATGTTTTACAATGAAAGAAAATAGGGGCTCTTCGAGCCTTCCCTCCAAACTACAATAGTGGTGTCTAATCACCATCAAAACGCTTACCTACTGAGGCAGATTACAATGTGACTGGAAAATATATTCTGAATCAGATCTAGATCCCTCATACTGTCATCCATTTAAGGTGACCTTATCTACAACCTACACAAAGGCAATGATTTGGCTCTCTAGACTTTCGACAACATTTAATTGATTTAATTTCATTTAAAATTGAGGGAAAAAAATGAGAGGATGACACCTCTCCCTCCTTGAATGCACACCAAATGCCATTAGCATGTTCCGAGAGGTGGAGGATGTTCTAAGACGCTTGCCTAGAACTTTTTTAGTGTATTTCTAGCCATTACAACATTTTCCTTGACTTGTGCTTCCTGTTGTACAATTTGTTCGGTCATTTTTGCAATTAAGTGAGTCTTCAATTTTTCAGTGGTTTCTTGCATTACCTTATTGACCTTGCTTTGAGTGGTTGATAACTCTATGGTCACCTAATAATATTCTTCTTTCAATACCTAAATATTTTTCACACGAGCCTATTTCTCCTCCCTTAGATGATTTATTTCTGAATATTTCTTCATGCTTTTGGCCATTGTTATTACCACCTCTGCTGGTGGTATTGTACTCATTACTTATTTGAAATTTTGTGCCTTATCTTGTGCATCATGTATATTTTGGCCAATATCCTTCATCTCCACATATTCATTCAGTTGCATCCAAATGCCCAAGCTTTTTGCATACATCTTATAAAATTCCACCTCCATACTCTTGATGTTATTTATTCTTTTGGTGGTCATGTTTTCACGTTGCTTCATTTCCTCCAAGGGAGTGCTTGGTATATTTCATGCCTCTACATCAATGATATTTGTTCAGAATCCCTGAACGGATTCACTTAGTTTTGTCACTTGTTCCTCCAATGGGTAATCTTCCTCCCTTAACAATTATGGAATAATGTTATAGACCCCCTAGACCACCTGTTTGGATCAATTCTTCTCTTGTGTGTTGCCTCTCCTGCCTCCGGGATTTGGTCATAATATTATTGCATCATGTCCTTGTTTATGGCTATCTTTGTCAACTCCATTGAGGTTTAAACTTCACACACTTGAAGTTTCTTTGTCATGCTCGATTGTAATCCATACAAAATTTATATAGGTAACTGAGATAACACTAAGTCAATATGACTTAGTGCCTTTTCTTTCTCTTTCAATTATGTCACAGGGAAATCTAAGGCTCCCATTAATATCTTCATTACATGTCTTTCTTCATATGATAGGTGTCCCTCTATTGCACCTCAGTTTTCCATGTTGTATGCTCTGCTTGCAATGGTCATCCTATTTGTACTATTGCAAGTTGTGTGGTCTCCAAAAGTTGTCACAAGATAACAATTTGTGCTTGCATATTCAAATGTCTTTCCTCTTGTTGTTTTTTGCATGCTCAAAAGCTTCACCTGTGGGTTCCTTAAATTGCTCTGCAATATTATCCAAGTCATCTTTTGTGAGGGCTTGAACAACTAGTTCCTTTACTACTTTCCTTTTCTTGGATTGTGTGGTTTCTTTCCCCGTGTCTACATCTTTTCTCTTCTCTCCCATGTGTTGTACAGTATTACCTTTGTCAAGCTCTCTTACCCCTATTCCTTTCTCCACTTGATATTTCTTCATTCACTGGTCGTTGCATCTCTGGTTGCTCAATCTCTCTTGATGGGATTTTCTAATCGTCATCCCAATATTCCATAATGTGTCCCATCTCTTCCTCACTTAACCTGTACTGTGTGGGAAACCATTCTTGATTTGGATCCTTCTTGTCTTGCACATACATGTGATGGAAACCTACCTTAAAGAATGAAACTGGATTGTATGCTTCGACCACCTATGGTGGTATGCATAGTGTACTATGAATGCTTGTCTAAATTATTTCCTTGTATATATAAAAAAACATTATTGTCTAGTTGCTGTCACACCTCAGGTATAGTATGCCATAAGTTATGATATCTTGCGGATAGGAATGGATTATCTTTTACTCCCAAAAATTTGTATCATTCATCTCCCTCCATAGGCTCTGATTCTCCTCTACTTCGAGTTCAGAGGAGAATGTACTAGGGGGGCACACCAGAATAGTTTTAGAATCGAGAGGAGGCTCCAAGTTGCTGAACAACTTGGAGGTAATACCATGTAGAGGAAGACATAGTAAGAATTACAAGATCTTGTAAATATATTCTGTGGGACCTGATGAGTGCAAGGTGTGCATGAGTGTACTCTATTTCTAGTTTAGAGAGGGGAGTTTCATAGGAAGACACACACATAATTATTGAAATTTCGGAGGAGAGGTACTTCAGAGTTGTTGAATATTACGTAGGGAAGAAGATCGATAAGGTGTCCATTGAGAAGGTACAAGGAGTGTGCGATAACTCCATTTTGAGTTCTAGGAGAAATGTTTCCAAGAGGTCACAACATAATTTTAAGACTCAGAGGAGAGTCGAGTGCAAGTTTGCAGAGAGAGTGCAAGGAGTCGGCGAGTGAATTCTCAAAAATCAAGACTCAAGGAGCGAAGTTGTGCAAGGAATCCATAGGACCAACACATTCTAAAGTGTTTGAGGAAGTCGAGGAGAAATAGAGTTGTTGAACACTGGGGAAGAAGCTATGTAAGGTGTAAATTGAACGGATGTAGGATATGCATTAATGAGCCTAAAGTATTTCAAGAAGCAGGAGAAATACTTGTGCAAGGAGTGCACCAGGTCAACACTTAGATAAAGTGTTGAAAGTTTGAAGTCGTCTGAAGGTTCAGTCGAGCGTGGAGAATGCACAGAAGTGTGAACTTACTCCAAGTTAAGAATCTTTAGATGAAGAGTGAAAAAGGTGTCAGGAGGGCACAAGACTTCCTTTGAAGGAGAAAACAAGGGTCGATACCCTTAGACATTTGAGCCAATTAAAAGCTCAGGGGGGATAGTACCTTTGCGCACAAAGTCTCAGTAGAGAGACAGAAATAGAAGACCAATACCCTTTGAGATTTGAGCCTCAAAGAATCTCAAGAGGAAGAGCATTAAGTTCCAGGAGGGTGAAAAAATTCCTTTGGAGGAAGCAGAGGGCCGAGTCCTTTAGAAATACGAGAAACTACAAGGCTCGGGGAAAGACAGTGCGAGTTTTCACGTAGATCATAAGTGTGTGCCAGAACTGAGGTCAAGTTACATCGACATAATCTCAAAAGGGATAGCGCAAGGTGTGTGATGGAGATATACTTGTTCCAAGTCTCAAAGCTTAGAAGGAGAAGCACAAGTCGAGACTGAACGATCGGGTTTGCAAGAGAAATCTCAAAGGGACCAAACCTTTGAAAACTTACAAATTTTCCCAATCTTGGGAGAAAGCCAAAGCTCAAGTGGATAATTTGTAGCTACCATCAAATAAACTATAAGGAGAAGATATGGACTGTTGAATTCCACATCCAGACACCAGAAGGAGCGCACGGAGGAGGAGAAAAAATCCTACCCATTGGATCTGAGCACATGGATTGACAACCATCTGATCCAAGTAAGTTACACATGATTTAACCTCTATTAAAGTGCATAGGAGAGTGGAATCATGAAGTCTCGAAGTTCCAAAGCCAGTTGGAACCTTCCATTGTCCGAAAGGACACATGGCAGAGATCCACGGACTTCGGAGGAAAGGCAAGGTGGAGTAGCCAAAAATCCCAAAGGCTGAACTAGATAATAAGATCATGGTCGTCGACCCGAGGAGGAAGCTTTTCATTAGATCGGGGGAAGTTAATCCAAACCATCATATTGTGTGTACATGTGGTGTCAGATCCATCACTTCAGTGATAGGATGCTTCGGGAAAGCCTGAAGAGTAATGTCTCGAAGGCCAAATCTCTTGAAGGCTGAAATCAACAAGAGTCATGGATGAAAAGAGGGACACATGGAGTGTGGAGATCCATGCTAGAGAATTTACACTCTGGGATAAATAGAGTAGCAAAGCATTGACTAGAATTTGTCCGCAGTAGAGATAGAGGGTGCATCTGAACCATTGATCGAGGTGAGCATGTGGCGCTTGATCCAAAGCTTCGTTTAAAGGTTACCTCTGTGGAAAAAGGTGTTGAAGCATTCAGAACTCTCGAACATCGAAGTCTGAAGCGGATCACATCCATTGGTTGTTGGAGAGATGAAGAACAATAGATATTGTTGGGAAAGTTCGTGGTTTAGGATTCGGGTGAAAAGGTTGCAGCTGTTGTGAAAACGACCGAAGTACGAAGTGCGAAGCACCTTTTGGGTTAAGCCCCGGGTCACATCTCGAGGTTACATGAAGGAGGGGGGGATTGTATAAGGATCTAGCACCCACCAATTTAGAATTTCCAAGGGCGCCAAGAAAAGGACCTGTGGGTCCCATAGAATCTACGCCTTAGGACACATACGCCATGAGCCATATTTCTTGAGTACCATTACCATCGGTGCAAAATAATAACTTTTTCTAGGTCTAATAATGTCATCCTCTAACATTTCATCAACCATATGCTCAATTTCACTCTTCTGGGCATAAGGGTATCTGTACAGCATGATGTTAGGAGGAAAACTCCCAGGAATTAGGTGAATAGCATGATCATGATTTCAAGTGGGTGGAAGACCTTTGGGAATATCTTCAAATACTTTGGAATGCTTATCAATGATCCCTTGGATATCTAGGGGAATAGATGGCTTAGATGTTTGAACATCTAGTGAGAATAGTTGTGAAATTACACCTTGATTCCCCTTTTTCAATAATTTTGTCATGCCATTAGATCTTATCACCTTACTAAGTTTCCCTGTGATACCTTTTAACTCGATTTCTTTTCTTTCCAATGAAAATTTCATGAAAAGTTCTTGAAAATTAAAAGTCAATGTTCCTAATGATTGTAACCATTGGATTCCTAGTATGACATCAACACCACCCATGGGTATAGAAATCATTGAACTATTCATTTTATATTCCCCCATAGTAATATTGATCTTATTGCATTTTCCTAAGCAATTGATAGGTCCTCCATCTGCAATCATTACTTAAAACTCTGGCGCTAGATACACAAAGCAATTGAGAGCTTTGGCTAATTTATAGTGAACGAAATTATGAGTACTACCAGAATCAATTAGGAATATTACCTTTTTCTTTTTGATATATCCTTTGATCTTGAGGGTTTGAGGAGTGATAATTCCAGCCAATGCATTACACGATATCATGGGAGTCAAATATTCAAAAGAAATCGCTTCTATGTTATCATCTTGAGATGGTTCTTGTTCTTGTTCTTGTTCTTCTTTCTCTTCACAATCTATGTAGAATAATTTCTTCTCACCACACTTATGTCCCTTATTGTACTTGATATCAAAATTAAATCATAAACCTTTTTCTTTTCTTTCCTCCAATTGTTGAGGTGTCAACCTTGTAGGTTGAGGTGTTTTATAAGAAGGAGAATTATTCTCTTGATAGATGTTAGGAGTGGTCCTTATAGTAGCCATAGCCATATTTTTACTTTCAACATTTCTTGCCACCCTTAATGCATTCTCCAATGATTTGGGTTCCCATAGGTGAACCTCATGTTGAATTTTATCCCTTAAAGTTCCTATGAATACATCAATCAAGTGGACATCTAGAATATTTGTTACCTTTATATTCAATCTTTGGAAGTTATCAATGTGCTCTATAACTGAACCCTTTTGCTTCAGATTTATCAATTGGCTAAAGAAGGTATTGCTCCTTGTATCCTCATAGTGTTCTATCATTTTTTGCATGAAAATTTTCCAAGTGGCAAGTGATTTGCGAGAACAAAGCCATCGATACCACACAAATTGATTGGGCTCTAAATATAAAGAACCAATTCATACCTTTTTTGTATATGGCACATCATGTAGATCAAAGAATTGCTCCATCTGAAGTATCCATGTGATTGGTTCCTTGCCATCAAACTTCCTCATATCGATCTTACGAACATGGCTGGTCTTCAACCCAAAGTCAGAGTTTCTCCATTCTTGATTCATCTTTCTTGTTTACTCATCATGAATTTCATGGGATACATTTTCACTTTCAGGTGTCCTCTCTATTAGGAAATTTTTTAATCCTTCCATGATCTCCCTTTTTAAAGCATCCATGATCCCTTGTAGTTCATATTTTGTCACTGTCTTCTTTTGTAAATAATTTATGTCCCTACGCATTTCTTTACCTTCATCAAGAGTCCAAGTAGGACTGTCTGGAGGCTTATTTGGTGTAGAAGTTCCCTTTTTTGGTGGCACGTTGGTAAAGTATCACTTTTAATCCTTGATTTTGAGGAGGTTCTTCTATACAATCTTTCTTCTGTTGTATCTCATAAATTTCGTCCCTTCTGGGTATGGAATTTTCTTTTTTTGAGTTCTCTGAAATTTCTTCTCTGCAATGCCACAGGTTGGATCAAAATTGGATGTGCCAAGTGGAATTTATGGTAACTTCCCCACAACTTGCTTATTTTTGTCCTTTCTAGGAGATCTCACTTCTATAGCATTCCCCGCACAAAATAATTGATAAAAAATTCTAAAAATTGTACCAGAAATACTACAGACTGTCCACTAGACAATGCAATGGGTCTCACTCAATTTGGATACTCTAGGAATAATTTATGATTGTTTTACCCAGAACACATGCTTGAGACTAGTCATATACCCTATCTTCCACAGGGTGTGTATACAAATGTAAGATGACCCAGAAGATGAATCTTTTTATCATAGATACTTTAATAATTT
>SNQJ01S0208885.1:0-16134 GCA_010110895.2 Picea sitchensis | reverse complement strand
CACTTTGAATTATAGTACAATCATCACTTCACTATATTATTTAAATAATTTCTTATTTGCAACCACTTTGACTACTTTGACCTTTTGGGGCTTCTAGATGACTCATGAAGGTTCTCCAACTTCACATGACCATAACTCTCTAACCATGAGGAGTTATGTGACATTCCACATACCACCGGAAATGAAATTACATGTACTATCCATCTAGAATAGTCTTACCTTCAAATATATTAAAACTCATACCATTATACATTAAACAAACTTGGGTCCATTACCCAAACCTTTGTGCTATCAGAATTTTCTACCAGACTTTCTTCAAGGGTTGACATCAATGACAACCAATCCAAATAATAAAGACATAGTAGATTGTTCACTATAGTCATTTAGTAAACTTAAAAATTTCACTTGGCTTGTTTTCTATTCTAAGGTCGATTCCATGATATTTTTTTAAACTAGAAATTGATGATAAAGAGTATGAGACATCACTTGAATCTCAAACAATTCAAGAACCTTGATTCTTTGAGTTTTTTTGAACTCTATGTGCAACCTCATTATGGGATATTCATGTGTCATTTTTCTTTGTATCTTGAATTCTATATTCTCTATCCTTAGTATTCAATAATCTATTTTCTTAGAATTCTATACATTGTTTTCTTTGACATATGATCAGAATGGATGTTGGATATATGGTGTTATTGCATTGCTTCCGGCTCCATCATTGCAATATGTGATATGAAACCCTTGATTTGCGAACAACCTTTGAATAGTGAGATGAATCTATAAAATATATGCACGATCTTGAGAGATTTATGCATGTTTAAAATGATACAATGGCATGACCTTGTATTGAATCCTAGATTATATGTAATACCTTCTCTTTTCATGGCTCTAGTCATTAATGGAAGAAAATAATTAATAAATACCACCTTACATTTTGTATACTAATAATATAAATTTCATCATTATAAATTCCATCTATCATACCTTGTTTGAATATATACATTTGAGGAGGTTGCATGCTTAAGTATTTTAATTTTGTCATCTCTGAAGTCTTTCATGGTAGTGAGTGATCATGATAGGTCACAAACTTTAAATACATTGTTGTACTTATCTTCCTCTACATACCTTAGAATAATATCAGATGATCAATGCATGATGATGAGGAGCTATGGAAAGCATAGATCCCTGATCATTGGTGGAAATAGCTTGAAATTTTATTATGTTTCCCTAGCACTCTATTATATTTATTTATTGTAGGACTCGATAGAATTTATATCACTCGCCATTATATCAATCAATTTATTTCCAAGAACAATTTATCAACAAATGTTATTATCCATGAATAATGCTACTAATCATACATTTCATCCTCGTCCTTTGTCTTTGAACTGCAATTTTATGTCATTGATGAGGGATGACCATGCATGATTCTTAAGCCTCTTATCCTATTAGTAATGTAATCTTCCTTTGTCAATGTAGTGACCCATTTTTATTGAGTGACCAAGGTAGGTCAAAAATTTAAATATATTTCAAAATGTATGGAATATTATGATGCTTTTATATTTATTTATTGAGATGTTTCAATCTTTTTGTTATCCTCCATACAAAAATTTGAATAATATTAGATCCTCGATGATCAACCTTTGTTGCTTGATGAAAGAGTTGAGTTCTTCATAAATACATACTATATTTTCTATCAATGTCTATCTGGCTAAGCAATATACAAATGATTTGGAATTTGATTACTTTTTTAGAGTAGAACTTTGTATTCATGCTTGAGTTTGAATTTGTTTCCAATGAGTATCATTGGAGTTGATATTGAAATGTGATTACGTTTTTAGATTAGAACTTTGTATTCATGCTTGAGGTTGAATTTGTTTTTGATGAGTATCATTGGAGTTGATATTGAAATGTAAAAAATATTTTTGAATATTTTCTTTATCCTTGTAGACTTTGGAATGTAACCCTCGAAAATATCCTTGAAAATAAGGAAGGATTTCATGCATAGTCATATGTATGAAACCTTTTGAGAAGAATTAAATATGAATCTTGTATTCATTTTAGTTTTCCCTTCCTTTATGATTCGACATTTGATGATGCAAGATGGAATGGAGTGTGTAGGTCCTTTTGAGCTTTATTTTCCTATGCTTGAATTTAAACTTGTATACAACTATCATTAGAAATATGTAGTAAATTTTGTTTCTTCTTTAGAGCACCATTTCCATTATTGGTTTTCACTTTTTCTCTACCTTAGGCCCTAGGGTGCCCCAAGGGGATTTCACCATGAGGGTATATTTTTCTATAGATCAAGATTCACTAGGAAAACTAGTTTTCAAATCAAGATATGTCATATGATTTCTTGGGAGAGGTTTATATATATTCCTTTTTCCTCTTCTTTTGAAATGGTCTTCATTGGAGGTTGGGGTTTCCTTTATTCACTTCCACTGAGGAAATCATCTTCTTGATTTTATTGGATTCATAACTTGTGATATGGAACCAATTATTGTTATTTATTGAACTTCTTATCCTGTTTGTTCTTCACTATTTTCATAAAAAATCATGCAACTAGTTTAAATCATTTGTTCATATTTAAATTGACCTTGTTGAACCTTGGTGATCTGCAAGAAAAAACTAGTAGTTTCCTTGCAATACATGGTGAGGTTATCGAAGAAGAGAGATGTGATAAATTTATTCTTCTAGTAATCTTCAAAATGATCGCAAACAATGTATATGAAACAAATCTAAAAAGGAGTCATGAAGTAATTTTGATTTTAACATGTTGAGTGGTAGCTAGCTTAGACTACCAATGATGTTTCTATGATAAATGTTTTAAATGATATCACATTGGAGTGATTCAAAGTCTAATTGAAAGTACATTTATATGAAAATGTAAAATATAAATAAGTTTTGAAAGTGTATTATTTTGGCATGTGAAATCGACTAAGAAACAACCTATGCATCAAAGGTGTTTATAGTTTCCAGCTTAGACCAAAAATAACATTTTGGGGCATACATATTTCATTTGATGTTAGATTAACATGATTCTAGTGGCAGATAAAATTAGATTAATAGAAATATTTACACTAGAAATAGGTTTTCAACATAATTTTAATTGATGTATGAAATATGCTAATATATAATCAACATGCAAAATGGGAACAATCTATATTTTGGGATAAGAAGTAATTTTTTTAGGAATAAATTCATATGATGTAAAAGTGGATTGATCTTTGTAGGATTGGAAACTAAAGTAAGAGGCCTATATTCCATAGAAACAAGTTTTGAAAATATCTTCATTTCCCCCCTCAAAGGATGATTGTCCTGCTTATGTTTTTAGCAATTTTGGCCTAATTGTTTCAAAACAAATCAAGGGTGTTAGAAGACATACTTGGAGGTGATTGATGTAGTTATTTTGACCTATTTTGGATGTGAAACAATAATGTTTTTTATCATCTTCTTTTGACTAGTAGTTTTGGTAAGGTGTTCTGATTTTGGTAAGGTTTCCCTCTTTTTTCAACATCATCCATATTAATATTCTTTTTTAATATTCCATATTAAAAATAAGATGATATATGGGGATGAAGGTATGTGGGGCATGCACAATAAATTTGGAGAGTGTTTTCATGTTCACCATATGTTATTGTATATAGGAGGTAATACCCTATATGAGTACTACCAGAATAGCTTAACACTATTAACACTATTACTTTATATATATATATATCCTTCGATATTGAGGGTTTGAGGAGTGCTAATTCCATCCAATGCATGACATGATATGGTGGGATTCATATCTTCAGAAGAAATATCTTCTACATCTTCATCTTGAGATGGTTCTTTCTCTTGTTCTTTTTCTCCTTCCTCTTCACAATCTATGTAGGATAATTTCTTCTCACAACACTTATGTCCCTTACTGTACTTGATTTCACAATTAAGGAATAAATATTTTTTTTTTCTTTCCTCCAATGTTTTAGGTGTTAACATTGTAGGTTGAGGTGGTTTAGAAGAAGGGACAATATTCTCTCGATAGATGTTAGGGGTGGTCCTTCTAGTATCCATAGCCAGATTTTTACTTTCAACGTTTCTCACCACCTTGAATGCATTCTCCAATGATTTGGGTTCCCAAAGGATAAACTCATGTTGAATGTTATCCTTTAAATATCCTATGAAGACATCAATCAAGTTCTCATCTAGAATATATGTTACCTTTATATTCAATCTTTGGAAGTTCTCAATGTGCTCTGCAACTGAACCCTTTTTCTTGAGATTTATCAATTGGTTGAAGAAGGTATTGCTCCTTGTATCCTCATAGTGTTCTATCATTTCTTCCATGAAAATTTTCCAAGTAAAAAGTGATTTTCAAGAACAAAGCCATCGATACCACACACATTGATTAAGGTTTAAATATAAGGACACAATTAGTACCTTTTTTGTATGAGGCACATCATGTAGATCAAAGAACTGCTCCATCTGGAGTATCCATGTGATTGGATCCTTTCCATAAAAATTTCTCATATCGATCTTAGGAAAGTTGTTGGTCTTCAACCCAAAGCTGGAGTTTCTCAAGTCTTGATTTATCTTCCTTGTATCCTCATCATGAATTTCATGGGATACATTGTCACTTTCAGGTGGCCTCTCTATTAGAAACATTTTCAACCCTTCCATGATATCCTCTTTTAGGCCATCCATATTACTATCCATCATCCCTTCCAACTTATCTTTAGTTGAATCCATCATCGTTTGTAGTTCATCTTTTATCACTACCTTATTTTGCAAATCATCTATGTCCTTGCACATTTCTTCACCTTGATCAAGAGTCCAAGTAGGACTATCTAAGGGATTATTTGGTGTAGAAGTCCCCTTTTTTTGTGGCATGTTGGCCAAGTATCACTGCAAGGTAGGAATTCCTAATTGGAATTGGAAGAGGTCCTCAGAGACAAGGGAGTGTCATGTGCTATTTCTCTCTGATATATATTCAGGGTCCAACAATAGTGCTTGAACCAATATCTTAGGGGAATAACTAAGGATGCTTGACCATTCCCTTATCAGTACTATCTGACTACCTATGTACTAGAGAGTGATCTCCCTGAGTGTTGTTCTCGATGTACTATAGAAACAAGATGACCAAATGGTTTACTCGGTTGGTCTCATGATTATAGGGGGTCTCTAGATATACATTAGGTATGTGGGATCTCAAATCCATAGTAGTGTTTTCTAATGTGCAACCGTTTGGAAGGGGCCTTTTGATATACTCTAGGTACGTGGAAGAACCACACAGTCCCCAGGTTGTAGCACTGACAAGTAACGACATCTCCTATGTTTAAAGACGTTAAAATATGTATGTACCTAAAAAACCCTAATATTCTCGCAAATTTATGTGATACTCATTTTATCCCACTTTATTCAACTTTTTGAATCACCCCAATTGGATATTCTAGTTAAAAGATATGCAAATTTCCAAAAACAAACACACCTTTTAAAAATCTGATTTGGAGACTGTTCTGCTAGCTGACCTTTATTTTGTTGTAGCTCTGTGATTTCAACCCTTCTAAGTCTAAAATTTCTACATGAGGTATCATCATGTGTCTTATTTCCAACCCTACAAGTTAGACCAATATTGTATTCTCCAATATAATTTTATGATAACTTTCCCAAGATGTGATGATGTTTTTCCCTTTTAGGAGAGAGAAATTGTACAAAATTCCACGTGTCATTGTTGTGACATCCCCCAAAATAAAATATTTTTGAAATTTAAAATTGCTGGAAATTTATTTCGTTTTTAGTAAATTCGAATTTGGAATTTTTTTTCCATTTATGGCAATTCCAAATTTCGAATTTGGTAATTGTAATTAATTATTTTGACTGTTGGGCAGAGACCTAATTTGACTCAACTAACTATTTTACTATGACACTTGTATGGAAATAGAATATTTTATATTGATTGCAGGAGGACAAATGGAACAACCATGTTAAATTTAGCTGACCATGACTCCATGATTGGGGAACATGTTGGAACTACCTCTGGGTTGATTATTACAAGTGGAAAATCAGTGATTTGGCCATTGGCAGCCCCTGAAAATCAGGGATTTAGAAGGCTGCAAAAAATCCCAAGGGAGGGAAAAGACCTAGACAAATGATAAATATCATATGAGAGGAGGCAGGATGTTGCCAAGTATGCTGGGAAAGGAGACTTTTGATTTACTTGTTGTTATGAAAACTACTTGAGTGTGAGGCAAGGGAAAATGGTTGGAGCTGTAGTACATTGTTGAAGAGAATCTTTTCCAAGTTCACCCTCATGGATTCATGGTCAGGCTAGGGGGTGAATCGGGAATTAGTTTGGCTGCCCTGTTCTATGGTTGGGAGGAACGTGGTTGTTCCCTTTGTCTTTCAGCATATTATTTCAGATATGTTATTTCTATCCCTTCTCTAGATGAATGTTAAATGGTTACATACTTGATAAAATGTATCTGTTAGAAATAATATTAAGGACGAAATATCGAATGCATCCTATTGCAAACTTAGGAATTGCTAAAATGTCTCTTTACTAGTTTAGAATTGATTATCTTTGTTGCATCTCATTACTGTTATGAATACTAGTTCCCGAAAGTATACTAGATGGAAGGATATGACTAGTCAATTCTTAAAGAATATTTTTGTTGTGGTTTGGATTACTACTGTAGTAAGATAAAGCGTCATAGTTGAAAACCCCACAAGTAAATTGTGATGCAGATTTGAGTTTACCTACATATTGAATGCAAGTGGAAAACTACATAGTGTATATATATATATATATGGACATTTCTGATATATAAAGGCACGCACAACAGTAGAGTAGTTAACTAAGATTCCTTCCATGTACCAGTTGAATAGTCATGATTTTTTTTAGGAGATAGCCCTAATCGCAAGTGTCTAAGATATATATATGTATATTTAAAGTATGAAGTGACCTTGTGAATACCAAGAATTATTATAGACCATCTACATCATTTACACGTCTTTATATCAACCGGTGTTTAATGAAAAGTTATAGGTTGAAATGTTGGAAAATTATTGGAGTGAATCGAATTAACACAGTTTAATTACCAGAATTAATCACAAGAGGTGCGAAGGCCCAAGGAAGAAGGGACATCCCGAAACTTAAAACATACCCCTGAGTAAATTCCCAACTGTGTAAATAACAACACAATCACCTAAAAGTTCAAAAGGAAAGTCTTTAACACAAGTACAATAAGTGCAAATTGAATTCATATCCCATCATGCAATCTGGAGTCAACTATAAACAAGATACACATATAGCCGGCAATAGCTGAGTATTTTTTCCTTTTTCAAAATCCTTTCGAGGAAGTAGCCAATATGGTGCTAGTATATTAAACCAATAAAATAAACAGTATGCCATTACAAGTAGGCAGAAGGGAAACCCTGTAATTCTTTTAAAAATAGTATTACATATCTCGTTCGAAATTGAAACAAATGAACATCCCATACGGTGTTTTACTTCCAACGATAGAATTTGCAATCACAAAACGGGTTACCCTTAATCAACGGTACCAAAACCATGACTTAATCTCCATTTCAGAGTTTCAGATACCAGGAGTTGGAGGTGTCAAGGACACTAACGAAAAGAATGATGAAATCGTGAAATGCGAGAGATCAGATCATGTCAAAGACTCCATTTCGGATTTTCTCAGATATCGAAATCAAAGATCAAAGGAACTTTAACCTTTGAAGTAGTAAACCTTGAAATCCCAAAACAGACACATCAACAAACCACGTCGGTGAAGGACACGTGGCACAATCAGGCAATGACAAGTGTTAAGATGATTCAACATTTTAGGTACATGAAAATCATGAATCAAAGTGACACATGGCAACTATTTGACACGTGTCAATCCACGTGTGATGTTAGTAGGTTTACGTCACATAAAAACTTTCTATTTCATGGTTTTACATAGAAAGAAAAAACTCCACCATCATGAAGTCTCGAACTCCGAAATGTTGAAAGGGACTATTGTGAGTCTCAAAAACCCGAAAGTCAAAACTCTGAAATCCCATCAATCGTCCATCTCAGTGGGTTATGTGAACCGTGCGATCACTTCAGAGATTTTTTGATCATGAATTTAATAATGTTGGAGTCACGATGAATCGAAGGGGAAAATGTTGAAATCCCGTCAGTCGTTCGATTAAGAAAAGAAGGGACCAGATTATGAAGTTTTGTGGACCATTGATTTGGCTCCATTTCGGGGATTGCGACTTTTTGAAATGCTAAAATGCCAAAATGTGAAAGGCATTTTGATTAGGCTCATGGTGACAACTAGTGGGCACATGGAATAAGCACGAGACCCAATACTAGTAATCCAACGGTGCAGGTGAATTTGAATATGATCAAAGGATTGTGACATATTCGTACTCTAAGTTTAACCAGAAGGCCTTACCTAACCACTATCCTGTATCCAAATATTTAAAAAAAAAACTATAGGGGTCTGTTTATATTTAAACTTTTCGCAGAGGAGTATAGACTAATACTCTACTTTTACCTAAGTCAGTTTGGTCGTTTTCATCGTGTGATTATTTGTATGGACTAATGCATGAGGCCTAGGCCATCAACCCCCAAAGTGGTTTGTATCATAAACATATGGTAGTGGGTTATTTGTAGGGTCTAACACGTAAGGATTTGGCCATAAAGTCCCAAAGTCGTTTGCATTGTTAAGACTGTGGTAATGGTTATAGGTACAAACAGATAGGAAAGTAATTATAATTACCGGAATTGAAATAAACATTGAAATGAGGAGTAAACACTTATCGTCGATTAGAAAAATTTAAGTTGAATGGTAATGACAGTCGACGACAGTAAGGACTCTTGCAAACTTTCAGACTCAATCTTTATAATAGAAAGCTTACTTGCTTGAATCTCGAACTATTCAAGGATATTTATACAAACAAATTTATTTTTTTCAGACGGTTTTTTGAGGTATTTTACATATGGTATCAGAGAAAAAGATACAACACTGGGCTTTAACAAGGCCACATTAGCTGCTTAGTATTTATTCTGATTTATGTAAAACTAATAAATCTTATGGTTACAAACATAAATCCCTTTCTATTTTTGTAAATTATGGCAGCTCAGGATGGAAGGAAATCCATAGCAAGGACCTCCTGGAGATCCAATATAGAACAATGATAGAAGCTCACCCACGAAGGTGTTGGAAACAATGAGGAATTTTATTGTTGAACTGCAGGTTTTCAAGGCTGACAATGAAAAATTGAAGAAAGCACAGTAGGAACAACAAGAGATAAATGAAGTCCTATGGCATAGTATAGTAACCAAGAAAATCCCAAAAGACGATAATCATGACGAAGAGGTCAGCAAAAGCGCCTCCAAGAATTATGGTCTGGAAACATAAAAAAGAGACAATTCGTCTGAAGGGACACCTTCAGCTGAAGACAACGCTATACCAGACAGAAAAAGAAAACAAGTAGACCACCTTGAAGGAGAATTTAAAAAGATTAAACTAGCTACCTTTGATGGAGAATCCAGGACAAGAGAAGAAGATGAGGCATGGTTGTTGGACATCAAAAAATACTTCCATATATACAACTATTCCAGCAACATGAAGGTCAGAATGGCCATCTATAATCTGAAGGGGAAGGCCAACATTTAGTGGCAGGACCTGAAATTGGCCAAGGGCCTAAAGGAGAAATAGTTGAAATGGTCCAACTTTAAGAAGTATTTTAAGAAAAAATTCCTTTCTGAAAGCTATTATGAAAGGAAGACGAAAGAATTTTATGAGTTACAAATCGGACAGATGACGATGGAGGACCTTATAAATAAATTTTTGGAACTACTAAGGTTTGTACCATACATCTGGGAGGATACGGTAAAAATCCAGTGATTCTTAAGTTGTTTACCACAGTCCTACAGGGACAGAATTGAGTTTGACAACCCCAAATCCTTGAGTGAGCTATTCAAGAAAGCACAAATGTGCTATGACCAATATAAACAATGGGTATATTTTCCCAAGGCCTGGATGGATAAGAAGAAAGATCAAATGAACTAATGAAAGAAGGAATACCAACCAACTCCTTATCAGAATGCAACAAAAGGTTTCCCAAGGAAGGATTTTCACTCCAATCATCTGAATGTGCAAGGTAGAAGTAAACCGATAAACCTGGGAATGAAGAAGTTTGGGGACAACTCCCGTGATCCATTAAAGTGTTGGGAATGCGGAGAGCCTCATCTAAGGAGGAACTGTCCATGTTTAATTTCAGCAAACAAAATTGTTGTTCATAATTTGCAGGAAGCCTCGACAGTGGGAGACATGGGCAGAAGCTTGCATCGGATAAATACAGCCATAGATGGTCGACAAGCTGACCACTAGTCCTCGGTGGTAGAAATCGAAGGTAAAATCAATGACACTCGAATTTCTGTTTTAATTGAACCTGGAGCTACGTTAATTTATATTACTCCTGATGTAGTAGAGTCGAATAAACTTAAGAAACTAAAGCACGCAAAATCATGGCTTGTACAACTAGCAACAGTTACTAAAAGGAAAGTAGTTGACTTTATTTCTAATTTTGAGTTCATCTTAGATGGTCAAAAGATAAGGACCAATCTGAACATCCTACCACTAGGATCTTATGATATGATTATTGGGATGGATTGGTTGGAACAACACAAAGAAATACTAGATTGTTATACAAAGATACTTAGCTATAGAGATGATTTTAGCACTGTTAGAAGAACCCAAGGCATACCAAAACCTGTATCAGTCAGACAAGTTTTAGTGATGCAACTCAAGAAATGTATTAGAAAGGGATGTCAAGTTTATGCCATCCAAGTGATGAATCTATTAGAAAAAAGAGATAAGCCAAAGTTATAAGACTTTTCTATCCTACATGAATTTAGAGACATGTTTGTGGATGAGATATCGGAATTACCTCCTAGAAGGGAAATAGACTTCTTCATAGACCTACTACCCAGTTCAGCCACTATCTCAAAAGCACCTTACTGAATGAGTCTACCAGAACTGACGAAATTAAAAATAAAATTATAGGAATTGTTGGACAAATAGTATGTCAGACCGAGTGTCTCACCATGGGGAGCACCAGTCCTCTTTGTGAAAAAGAAAGATGGTACTCTAAGACTATGTATTGATTATAGACAACTGAAAAACTGACTATTAAGAACAAATACCCCCTACCAAGTATAAATGATTTGTTCGATCAAGTAGGTGGGGCCAAGATCTTTTCAAAGTTGGATTTAAGATCTGGTTATGATCAAGTTAGGATAAAGGACGAGGACATAAGCAAAACAACATTTTGGACAAGATATGGACACTACAAATTCGTAGTCATACCTTTCAGACTCACTAACGCACCAGCCACATTTATGTGCTTGATGAACAGTATTTTTAGTCAATACTTGGACAAGTTGGTGGTAGTATTTATCGATGACATTCTGGTCTATTCAAGAATAGAAGAAGAACATAATGAACACTTAAGGATAGTTCTACAAACATTGAGGAAACACAAACTGTACGCCAAATTTGACAAGTGTGACTTTTATCAGAAAGAAATACAATATCTAGGACATGTAATTTCAGTAAAATGCATTGTCGTAGACCCAAAAAATACAAAAGCCGTTATGGAATGGACGGTACCTAAGAATGTAGCGGATATACGGTCATTCATGGGAATCACTGGATATTAACACATGTTTATAGAAGGGTTTTCCAAGATAGCCTACCCTATCATGTCATTACAAAAGAAAGGAACCAAGTTTAACTGGTCAGAGAAGTGTCAAGACAGTTTTAACAAACTAAAGGGATTATTGACAACTGCACCCATATTGAAGGTAGAAGACCCAGATAAAGAATTCCTCGTATGTGTTGATGCAAGTAAAGAAGGACTAGGTGGTGTCCTAACTCAGGAAGGACATGTTATTTGTTATGAGTCCCGAAAATTAAAAGAACACGAGCGAAATTATGTCACTCACGACTTAGAATTGGCAGCAGTAATACACACCTTAAAAATGTGGCAACACTACATAATGGGCAGAAAATTTCTACTATTGATGGATAATAGCGGGGTGAAATATCTGTTTAGCCAACCAGATATTAATGCAAGACAAGCAAGATGGTTAGCCTTCTTGAGCGAATTCGACTTCAAGGTCAGACATATCAAGGGTAAGGAAAATAAAGTAGCAGACGCTTTAAGCAGAAGAGTCCATGGGTTATTTGAGATAAATATCAGCAAGGCAGAAAGTGATCTGGAACAAAGGGTAAGGACGACAGGTATTAACGATGGAAATTACAATAAGATGATGGTAGAATTACAAAATAGTACCACAAACTCAAATAAACCAGATCTAAGTATCGACAAGAAGGGACTATTATGACTTAAAATAGACTTTACATACCAAATTCGACAGAGTTAAAATTAACAGTTTTGGACGAAGTGCATAAGAAACCGTATTATGGCCATCCAGGTTACCAAAAAACAATAACAACACTTAGAAAACTATTTTACTGGACTAATATGAAGGGAGAAACAACAGAGTACTTGGCTAGGTGCCAAGATTGTTAGCAGGTTAAGGCCGAGCACCAGCATCCAACCGGCCTATTACAACCATTACCAATACCAGAATGGAAATGGGAGACCATATCACTGGAATTTATAATAGGTTTGCCTAAACCTCAGAAACAGAATGATTATATCATGGTTGTAATCGATAAACTCAGTAAGTCTACACACTTTTTTCCTGTAAAGTCTACTTTTAAAGCTATAAACATTGCTGAAATATTCATGAAAGAAATTTTTAGACTGCATGGTATTCCTAAAATGGTGATTTCAGATAGAGACGTAAAATTCACATCCGCCTTTTGGAAGGAATTGTTTGTAGGGCTAAATACTAATTTGAATTTCAGTACGAGTTATCATCCACAAACGGATGGAAAAACTGAAAGGACAAACCAAATCATAGAGGATATGCTCTGCATGTACGTAAGAATAAAACCAAGGAAGTGGGAAGACTACCTGCACTTGGTAGAATTTGCATATAACAATGGGTACCAAACTTCAGCTAAGTTGAGCCCTTTCGAAATACTGTATGGAAGAAAGTGTATGACTCCAATTAGCAGGGATAACCTGGCTAACAGACTCATGGTTGGACTAGAGATGCTCCAAGAAATGGAGAACATGGTAAGAAAGGTACAACAGAACTTGAAAGAAGCACATGATAGACATAAGAGCTATGCAGATCAGAAAAGAGGACACTTGGAATTTCAAGTGGGAGACCATGTTTATTTGAAGGTAAAATCCTGAAAGATCTCATTGAATTTAGGGAATTGTGTCAAGATGGCACCCAGGTTTTGTGGGCCCTTCGAGATACTAGCTTGAATTGGACCCGTAGTATATCAACTTGCACTTCCAACTAATCTAAGAATTCATAATGTATTCCATGTTTTGTTGCTGAAAAAGTATATTCATGACCCTATTCATAGGATTGATTGAAACTTGGTGCAGGTGGAACCCGAAGGCGAGTTCTAGGTGGAACCCCTGCACATTCTAGACCGAAGAAAAATAGCACTTTAGAAAAGAGTCATCGCTTAGGTAAAGGTGCAATGGAAGCACTTTAGTCCTGAGGAGGCCACTTGGGAGTTGGAGGGAGATTTGTTGAAATCTCATCCAATCATGTTCCAGGAAAGGAAGGAACATTGAGGACAGTGTTTTATTGAAGGGGGAAAGGATGTGACATCCCCCAAAATAAAATATTTTTGAAATTTAAAATTGCTGGAAATTTATTCTGTTTTTAGTAAATTCGAATTTGGAATTTTGTTTCCATTTATGGCAATTCCAAATTTCGAATTTGGTAATTGTAGTTAATTATTTTGACTATTGGAAAGAGACCTGATTTGACCCAAATAACTATTTGACCATGACACTTGTATGGAAACAGAATATTTTATATTGATTGTAGGAGGACAAATGGAACAACCATGTTAAATTTAGCTGACCATGACTCCATGAGTGGGGAACATGTTGGAACTACCTCTGGGATGATTATTACAAGTGGAAAATCAGTGATTTGGTCATTGGCAGCCCCTGAAAATTAGTGATTTAGAAAGATGTGAAAATTACCAAGGGAGGGAAAAGACCTAGGAAAATGATAAATAGCATATGAGAGGAGGCAGGACGCTGCCAAGTATGCTGGGAAAGGATACTTTTGATTTACTTGTTGTTATGAACACTACTTGAGTGTGAGGCAAGAGAAAACTGTTGGAGTTGTAGGACATTGCTGAAGAGAATCTTTTCCAAGTTCGCCCTCATGGATTCATGGTCAGGCTAGGGGGTGAATCGGGAAAGTAGTTTGATTGCCCTGTTCTACAATTGGGAGGAACGTGGTTGTTCCCTTTGTCTTTCAGCGTATTAGTTTAGATATGTTATTTATGTCCCTTATTTGGCTAAATATTAAATGGTTACATACTTGATAGAATGTATCTGTTAGAAATAATATTAAGGACGAAAGATCGAATGCATCCTATTGCAAACTTAGGAATTGCTAGAATGTCTCTCTACTCGTTCGGAATGGATTATCTTTGTTGCATCTCATTATTGTTATGAATACTAGTTCCCAAAAGTATACTAGTTGGAAGGATATGACTAGTCAATTCTTAAAGAAGATTTATGTTGTGGTTTGGATTACTACTGTAGTAAGATAAAGTGTCGTAGTTGAAAACCCCACAAGTAAATTGTGATGTAGATTTGAGTTTACCTACATATTGAATGCAAATGGAAAATTGCATAGTGTATATATATATATATATGGACATTTATGATATATTGAGGCACGCACCGCAGTAGAGTAATTAACTAAGATTTCTTCCATGTACCAGCTAAACAGTCATGATTTGTTTTTAGGAAATAGCCTTAATCGCAAGTGTATAAGATATATATATGTATATTTAAAGTACAGAACTGACCTTGTGGATACCAAGACTTATTATAGACCATCTACAACATTTACACATCCTTATATCAATCGGTGTTTAATGAAAAGTTATAGGTTGAAATGTTGGAAAATTATTGGAGTGAATCGAATTAACACAGTTTAATTACCAGAACTAATCATGGGAGGCGCGAAGGCCCAAGGAAGAAGGGACATCGTGAAACTTAAAATATACCCCTGAGTAAATTCCTAACTATGTAAATAACAACACAATCACCTAAAAGTTCAAAAGGAAAGTCTTAGATACAAACAAAGTCGTTTGCGTTGTTAAGACTCTGGTAATGGCTATAGGTACAAACATATGGGAAAGTAATTATAATTACTGGAATTGAAATAAACATTGAAATGAGGAGTAAACACTTATCGTCGATCAGAAAACTTTAATTTGAATGGTAATTACAGTCGACGACAGTAAGGACTCTTGCAAAATTTCAGACTCGAGCTTTATAACAGAAAGCTTACTTGCTTGAATCTCGAACTATTCAAGGATATTTATACAAACATTTTTTTTTTTTCAGACAGTTTTTTTAGGTATATTACAACTGTCTTCCCTTGAGAAATTGAAATTAATACAAGTACAACTTCAGTCCATACCCTAACCAATGGAATAGGTCTCACAAAATTTGAAGGTTTGTAGCTTCAGACATAATAGTTTTCCCAAGAACACTTGTTTTAGACTAAAATCTAGACCAACCAGAAACCCTAATTTCCTCATGGAATAAATTTCATATTACAATGAATCAAGAGATGAGATTTTTACAAAAGATACTTCACTATTATTCCTTCGTACTATAAATATTTCAGAACCTAAAACCAATCCAAAAAAATTTGGGAGAGAAAATTCCAAGAAGACTTGTTTCAGACTAGTTTCATGCCTAGTCAAAAACCCTAACTTGAACAGAATGTATCTTCAAATATATAACAAACCAAGATATGAAATTCGGTCCCAAGTTATATCTATATGTGATCTCTACACCATATAAATTCCATATCTTTAAACCTTCCATAAAAAAAAGGTTGTAGAGAAAATTCCAGGAAGACTTGTTTTGAGGAAGCCAGTCCCAAGGATTGTCTAGCTCTGATACAAAATGTTAAGAACCAAATATCAAAATAGCATAAAAACCTCTGAA
>SNQJ01S0208883.1:0-16134 GCA_010110895.2 Picea sitchensis | reverse complement strand
AAAACATTTCCCAGTTTATAGGGGATGTGACCATGAAATTTGTTATAAGTAAGGTCGAGTATTTTAAGAAAGGAGAGATTGTCGAGAAGGGGAGAGACTATACCTTGTAATCCCACGCCTAAAACATTAAGGGAAACAACTCTCTATATGCGCCGATTGAATATGATACTTGTCCACTCGCAGAATGAAACATTTGGTTTCCAAGTAGCGGATAAAGATTGAGTAGGATCATAAGTGATTGCAAACATGAATCTAATCATAGCCTCGTGATCAGAAGCTTTGTTGAAATGGGGATGCCTACAATTGGATAACTAAAGTGTGGAAACTAGAAAAGGACTGACGAAGAGAATGAAATAAAAGAAAAATAAGAGTATTCTCATGATAGACCAGAAAAGAGAATGAATGCAACAAATATACATCTTCCCCTCCTCAAACAGAATGGGAATGGTTAGACTTTCTTTGTTCATTTATATAAAATCTTCTTTGAGCTCTAAATTTATTACTCACCGAGAAAGATATAGAAATTCAAACATAATTTGTAATACTGTGGTGTAAGCGTAGACAAAAGAAATCTTGTAAATTCCTTCGATGGTCTAGTTTTACAAAATGAAGTATAGCTCTTCCATTAACTTTTGACTCGCCACCCTACATGAATGTATCATCATTATGTTGTGTCCTAGAGATAAGGCATAAGAAATTTGGAAATGCCCTGATAAGAGGATTTCAAATTCTGCTCCTTGAAAACCTTTCCTTCGCTACCATATATTCCAAATATTTCGTGGCCCTTGAATATCCTTATATCTATGAGGTCCTTAAATATTATATTCTCCCTGAAGGATTCAATATGCATACTAAATCATGGATCATCCCAGATTAAGATTCTTGTAGTCATGTAGTTTGGCAATGATACTCTTTCACAACTCTGTTCCAAGGTTTTTACCACTTCACACATGCACGACATAGAGGAAAATGAACCTTCACACCAATCTCAACCCATGACTTTGATTGGATTGATATAGAATATCTCGTAGAGTGGGAAGACAAAAATGATCAATTTGAAACCGACTTTGTGCAACAAAATATTATGCAGAACCCACTTAAGCAATTGATTCCTTTGTAAATAAACCAGATATCCTTGTCCTTTAAATCTCCCTCTCTTCGTGTTACAGATCCCTGCCATATTTGTTCACAAAAAACTACTATCAGTAACTAGAAGAAGAAGAAGTGCAGTCATGACACTCAGGTAGTTATTAGGAATACCCTACATGCAGAGAAAAACTAGAACAAATTCACAGTCACAAATCCACATCATTTAGTGCAAACATTGAGCAATATCTTTCAAAAAAACCTCATTGAAGAGATTAAAGAATGTCAACTAAAAATCGAGATTCTAGAAAAATGGGAAAAGAAGGAATTATTTGGACTTACCCATGCACATGAAACACTCATCTGAAATGGATTTGGAGTAAATATAGATTTTGATGAAAATAACCTTTGTTTTTGTGATATTGTTGTAGTTATTTTAACAGGTGAAACTTATTCACTAATATTGCATCTAACAAAATAAAAGGGGAAATTGTTCTCTATGGTGATCCCTGCAATTTGACGATGTATCCATGGACATGATGGACATAGTTCCTTTTGGATAGATTATTCTCATGCAATGACTAGTCCCAGAGAAGATTAGAGTTCATCTTACATCTCCAGTTAGATTTCATCTTACATCTCCAGGTTGAAAGTTTCAAGTATGAAGATTGAAAAGATGGATCCTGATATAGGTGGATATCGGTGGCCAACCACCTTTTCCAACTCGCTCGAAATAGTTTTCTGGCAAATTTTGCAATTTACTATTTTTAGCAGTTTTTAACTTCGAGGGCCTAAATGAAGGTTTTTCGGGATAGAGCTTCTCAATGTTAGCCAAATGATATGATTGAGCCACCAAAATGAATCTCCTTGACGATATATTTCCAACAGTCTATTGTTCGCCTAAAACAGAGATCGTATGCAAAAGTTTACGACCCTAGGAAGTTGATGTACTAACTTACCCAAACGAGGCCCACATGACTTTTGGTGCTTCATCTCCTAGGGTTAGGTTTTTGGATGTCTAGGGTTTTTCAAATTCCTGTTTATTGTATAAAGGCCTTCAGAGACTCATTGTAATCCACTTCTTATGAATGAGCACAACCATCACATCTCTTCTCAGAGATAAGTCTCCACCATTCCAACAAGTTTGTTTTCCGCTGCATTTTACAGTTTCAACTTATTTCCTTATTGAATAGAAAACTAGTTTTACTCTATCTCTGTTATTCTGTGTTAAGAATATTTTAATAATCTGTATTCATTTCATTCTGCTCATAAAATCCGGATCAGTGGTATCAGAGCGGTCTTGTCCTTATCGTCTTAATGCATGTCCCCAACGAGGTCAAGGTACAAAGAATTGGGTCTAGAGCTTGTTTCTCTTGAGGAAAAATGCTCTCACATGCCCAAGCGACCTTTCATGGAAGGAGAAAATAAAGATGATGGGACATGATATCCTTTCAAAATGTTTCTTGAGGAATCCCTCACGCAACAGAAGAACGTGATGATGGATAGTTTCGCACAAATCCTTCGACGACTACTAACAGGCGACACATCGTCCTCGAGCAGAGTTGTTGCCCCTTTCAAGGTACAAATCAACTTCAATATTATTATATTTGAAATTCAAATAGATGCATATGTTGTAGACAAGTGGTTGAATCTACTAGAAGGGTTATTTTCTGTCCATAACTTTTCGAATAGAGAAAAGATTACTTTTTCACTCCTCAAAGTTGTTCCCCATGTCAAAGATTGGTGGGAAGATTTTCGTGAGAAAAAGGAAACAGAGGAACCTCATTATTTACAGTCGCGACCACCTGGGAATCCTTCATGGATGCTATTAAGGAACAATACTACCCCGTTGGAAGTTATGACGACTTGTATACCAAATGGACCACACCGCAGCAAGAAAGAGACCAAGTAGTGCCAGATTTCACAAATATATTCCATACCTTTCACAACAAGCTCGGTATCAAATATTCAGAGTGACATATGGTTCTCAAGTATCGTGGTGCTCTGCATAGATACATCTAGACCAAAATGGAATTTCTGGACATCTCATCCTTAGGCGTGGCCTACTGATATGCTGTCAAAATCGAGCAGAAGTTCAAACAAAAGACACAGAAATTTGGGCCTGGGAACCCCTCAAAGAAAAAGACAGAAGGGGTGGCCCCAACCCACAAAAAAAAGGACAGAGAAAATATCGACAGTATGAGGACAACTAGTCCAAGCCGCAAGCAAAGAAGGACACCGGAAAGACAAAGAAAGATACCGGGAAGTTGTGTGACTTCCATAAGAGCCCTTGGCATAAAAATGCTGATTGCCACTCAAAGAAGTCATTGGTTGCTGAAGTGAAAGCCTCTGAATCATATGTGGGTTCTGACTCTAATTCAGAACCAAAAAGGGGAATATGGATCATTGATGTGAAACACAATGCCACCGTTGCTACCATCAAGGTCCAACCTAGTGAACCAGACGAGCCAGAAGAAGGTGAGGGCCTCTTTCATTCAAAGATGTGGGTAAAAGGAACCTCGCTGCACTTCATCGTTGATAGCTGTAGCAGGAAGAAAATCATCTCAGCAGAGGTTGTCAAGCGGTTGGCCCTGCCGACAATGCCGCACCCACAATCCTACACCATTGGATGGCTCTGCCAAGGAAGAAATCTTCGTGTCAACCAACAGTGTCGATTATCATACGACATAAATCCCTTTAAAGACGAGGTATTGTGTGATGTTGCTCCTCTCAAATTTTATAATGTTCTTTTGGGCCAACCTTATTTATGGAAATGTCATGTTGTATATGAGTCTAGGCCTCGTAGTGTTATTATTTCTTTGAATAGGAAATTGTACAACATACCCGAGGCAGTACCTGCTAGTGTTATTTCCTTGATCTCTTCCAAGTAATGCAGGAAGGTCATCTCTTAGACCGTGAAATTTGTCGTCTTCGTGATTCGCTCTTAGAGTGAACGAAAGATCATAGCCACATCTAGGACCTCCGCGATCGATCTATCCACACAACAAAAGCAAGTGAGTAAGATTGTAGAGGAATAATCAGATATCTTCTCCTCTCCCACTGGGGTACCTCTGCACTGCGAGGTCAAGCATCCCATCGATATGACCTTAGGCACACCGCTAACCAATGGGTCAGTCTACTTCCGCTCTCTGTTAGAAAATGAGGAGATAAAGAGGCAGATCCAAGAACTGCTCCATAAGGGGCACATATGTCCCATCTCATCGCCTTGTGGGAGCCTAATCGTGCTGATGCAGAAGAAAGATGGAACCTGATGACTCTGCATTGATTACCAGGCTCTGAATAAAATTACATTTTGAAACTGGTACCCGATTCCCCAAATCGTCGACCTCCTTGATCAACTCACGGGGGCCAAATACTTCAGTAAGATTGATCTGAAGTCTAGCTACCACCGGGTCCCAATAGAACAGACAGATGTATGGAAGACCGCCTTCAAGTCAAAAGAAGGTCTTTTTTAATGGTTGGTCATGCCCTTTGGTTTGACAAATGCTCCAACAACGTTTATGAGGATGATGGACGATATACTATGACCTTTCACGAATACTTTTGTAGTGGTGTATCTGGATGACTTCCTCATCTACAACAAGACTTGGGTGCAACACTTGTAGCATATTCAACAGGTTATGCACACCCTGTGGCAGCAAAAACTATATGCAAAATTGGAAAAATTATCCTTTACCATGGACAGGGTCCATTACTTAGTCTACATCGTTGATTGACATGGTGTGCATGTGGAACCATTCAAGATCCAGGTCATCTATGACAGGCCAGCCCCAACCACACTCATTGAACTTTGGATCTTCTTGGGCTTCGCCAATTTCTATCGCAGGTTCGTGTTGGGATTCTCTCATATCGCATGGGCCCTCAACCAAGTAACCAGGGGTGGCGGTAAGGAAATTCTTTTGTGGGGCATGTCCCAACAATAAGCCTTCGATGACTTTAATAAGCGTTTGTGTTCATCCCCAGTAATTTCATTACTGGACCTGCAACATCCCTTTGGGATCGAGACAAATGCTTCAGACTATGATGTGGGCGTCGTTCTCACTCAACACAACCACCCCATGGCATATCATAGTGAGACACTATCAGATGTTGTTCGTAAGTAACATACTTATGAAAAATAAATGTACTCCATTATGCCAGCCTGTCGCCCGTGGAGACATTACATTCTTGGGAATGAGACAGTCATCCACATTGATCACAAACCACTACAGTTCATGAAGACCCAAGGGAAATTTCAAAATGACTGCCATCATAAGTGGTACACATATTTACAACAATTCCACCTCAACATCAAGTATAAAACTGGAAGTAGCAACTGAGTTGTTGATTTCCTCAACTGACCTCTAGTCGCAGCACTCATCACGGTGCTAGAATATTGCGGCCAAGAGACCTCCAGATCAACCCATCTCTACGAGACAGACCCTGACTTCTCCACCACCTACCAAATGTTGGGCTCCAACTCAGTGGTCACTAATTTCCATCTTCAAGACGACTTGTTGTGTCATTTGGGCCATCTCGGCGTTCCATCAAGCAAGCGTGCGAAGCTTATTTGGGAGGCTCACTACAGTCGGGTGGAAGGACACTTTGGCGTCGAAAAGATAGTGGCAGTGTTGAAAAAACATTTCTACTAGCCAAAACTTTGACAAGATGTCGGCAAGTATATCAGGTCCTGCACCGCCTGCGCTATTGCCAAACCGACCAGTACGAAATAGGGCCTGTACACCCCTCTTCCTACTCCTGACAGGTCGTGGGAATCCATGTCAATGGACTACATGCCGTACCTCTCGTCCACCAAGAGGGGAAATGATTGTGTTTTTTTTGTTGTTGATCGCTTTTCCAAGATGGTGATTCTAGCAGCCTACAAGAAGAACATCACAACAGAGGCCACTACCAAGATCTTTTCTAATCAAGTATGGGTACATTTTGGGATCCGACAAACCATTATATGAGACTGTGATAGTCAGTTTCTCATCACATTCCAGTTGAGCCTCTGGTCACTGTTGGATACCAAGATCACCAAATCCATTGCCTTCCACCCCTAGACAGATGGCCAAAATGAGGTCCACAATCAGATGATCGTACATATCCCGCACATGTACAATTCAAAACACCCCCACACATGGGATGAGAGTCTTCCCTATGTCCATAATAGATACAACTGAGCCCTGCATAGCTCAACTAGCCACAACCCATTTCAGGTGGGGTTGGAATTCCAACCATTGGGCCCCATAGATGTTGGACTACCCCTGGTGACCACCTTGTCCGACTCATCACCTGCTCCACCAGAAGCTGACAAAGCCACCTAGTTTATTGAGCGCATCCAAAACATTCGCCAAGAGGTTCATGATATTCTATAGAAGTCTAATGCCAAGTACAAGCAGCACCATGATCAACATCGGGTACCACATAAGTTTCAGGTGGGAGACAAAGTTTAGTTGTACTTGCAGAAAGAATGCCTTACAGATCCCCATAGGAAGCTTTGCTCAGTCCATTATGGGTTGTACACCATCACCAAGGGTGTGGGTGATAATTCTTTTGAGCTCAACATTCCCCCTTTCCTTTTTCTGCACCCAATCTCCAACATGGTTCTCCTTCAACCATATTTCCCACCATTATTGGACATGTCAAAGATAGAAGAGCATTCGAAACCAATAGAGCTCAACCCTGACTGCATGCAACAGGAATCCAATGATCATATTATGGACACACAGATCAAAATCACTCGACAACAAAAGATCCAGCTTTATTGAGTCGTCAAAGAAAGGCAACTCTTGCACCAAGGAAAGTGGCTCACCTGAGACCAAATTCAACATAAATTTCCTCATCTGATGGGGGAGCTCAATGCAATGGAGACCATTGCTTACTAAATGATAATCTACTATTCTGCTTGATATGTGGTAAATGAAATTCTCTATTATTCTGGTATTCTGCTTACTCAATTGATATTCTGCTTACTAAATACTAAATGATATTATGATATTCTCATATTCTTCTTACTAAATGGTATTCTGATATTCTGCTTGATATGTGGTAAATGAAATTTTCTGCCAATCCTTGAAAATCTGGAACTACATCTTCGATGACCATCAACCTTTGACTGTCAGTTGAAACATGTTATCTTCATACCTGGATATGCACAATTGTTGTTTTAAAGTCCCAAGATATGCTCTAACAAATTCCTGGAAATATGCAAATAATATCCTTTTAATGATATGATACCACATCTCTTTAATTGATCCTTAAATTATTGATATTTTACCTTAAACCCTGGGATTTCCCTTCAACTCTTCAGTTCAAATGAAATGTTAGGATACTCTTCCAACAAGAGCTCGACCACTAAATTATCTCCTTGAAATTAAATACCCTAGAAATCTTTTAATTACTTTATCATAGTAATCTTCAAAAGCCTCTTAATTTTGGTCATTGGGAATGAATATCACTTCAAACACTTATCTTCTTTCCCTGATTTCATTGTGTACATGTATTAGCTTTGGAGTGAAACTCGATAAGGGGGGGAACCAATGGGAAGAAAAATACAAAGCAATTGTCTTGCATACAAGCTCTGAAACTGGGACATTTTCACCTCCATTCCTTACAGCTGAGTTCATGGATGTATTTTCCAATATCCAATGACCAAATATTTACAGAATCCTTACTTAAATATGCTAGTAAATCACCAGTTTCATTCCTTCAAATTGAATATACAAATTTGGCATGCATCCCATACAGATGTTTTCTCATAGATCCTTCGACCACATATTCATGATGTGTCATATTCCCTCCACACAATGTGCAATTAGACCCCTTCCATGACAAACAAAGCATACTATCATTGTCTGAGATGTGTAGAAATCAAGATCCTTGTTGTCATTGTAAGAAGGACATTGCAGCTCACCACGATGCTTAATAAAGAAATAATCATCACATCGCCTTAGACAGAAAGATGGATCAAACTCATCTCATGTTTGTTTTATAACTGAGTGAAAATGCATGAAATCCAACACACTTACCCTTGTCTCCATTCATATATTTTACAGAGAGAGGAGTTTTATGGTTGTATGGAGTCTTGACTCTTGATCTGTTGATTACATGCTTCTGTCCACACTCTTCATCCTCAACAACATCCTCAGAATCCTGGGAAGAATCCCAATCATTCTCACTAACTGATATACTATCACTTTCTTTCTTATCATTCACATCTGTCAGGGGTTTGAAAGTGTGTGAATGAATATCATACTCATACTCACAGAAGAATAGATTCATCTCCCTCGGTATCTTTCTCAAATTCTTTAGGACTTTTAACATAAAAATGTCTCAAGACGAACTCCATCTGATTTTCATCGACATGACTAGTCTGAAAAAGATTTCTCTGGAACCTTTTGTTTGACACTTGGATACTCTGCTTGGCGATGAGCGCTATCATGTCTAGGGTTCTTGAATTTAATCATACAACTGCAAATGACATAAAATCTATAACCCTCATTGGCATTTTATTCACAACCTTTGACCTATGGCTCATTCATCGACACTTAGAGCATTGGAGGATAGATAGTGCTGCTACATTTTGATTTTTCATATATCAGGCTTATCCCACATCGACGGTGTAGACATTAAACAATTTTTTTGTATATGTCAACAGTTCCATTGTTATTTGACGCGTAGAGCACCCTATGCCCCCGTGGGCTTCTCCTCCATATGGCTTTGTTTTGGGTTGGGCCTCTAACTTGATGTTTGTGTGCTTGACTTATGCGTTGTCTCGTGGTATGACTTGATAGTGGTGCTAACCTATGTTGGTGTAGGTTCTTAGCTCGATAACTTGTGGACTAATTGGGCCTATGGGCCCAAGAGTTTTAGCCAAATTTATTAATAAAAATATTTGCGTTGGGCCTCTAACTTGATGTTTGTGTGCTTGACTTATGCGTTGTCTCGTGGTATGACTTGATAGTGGTGCTAACCTGTGTTGGTGTAGGTTCTTAGCTCGATAACTTGTGGACTAATTGGGCCTATGGTCCCAATAGTTTTAGCCAAATTTATTAATAAAAATAAATAAAGACCCCGCATAAAGGTCGAGGAGCCAAATTGGCTTAAAAGCCAATATTTTAAAAATTTGTCAAATATATCAATGATGAATGCAAGATTTTAAATTGGTCAAACATGAAACATATTCACACTATATATAACATAGATGAGCATCGAAAATAAATCAATGTGACAACTCTATCTGTCAATTCTTCTGAAGGGAAAGAACTGCTCCAAAGCATTACCAAATAAAACATTGAGCAATATCTTTCAAAAAACCTCATTGAAGAGATTAAAGAATGTCAACTGAAAATCGAGATTCTAGAAAAATGGGAAAAGAAGGAATTATTTGGACTTACCCATGCACAGGAAACACTCATCCGAAATGGATTTGGAGTAAATATAGATTTTGATGAAATAACCTTGTTTTTGTGATATTGTTGTAGGTATTTTAATAGGTGAAACTTATCCACTAATATTGCATCTAACAAAATAAAAAGGGGAAATCATTCTCTATGGTGATCCCTGCAACTTGACGATGTATCCATGGACATGATGGACATCGTTCCTTTTGGATAGATTATGCTCATGCAATGACTGGTCCCAGAGAAGATTAGAGTTCATCTTACATCTCGAGTTAGATTTCATTATTACAACTCGTGAAAATTTATGGTTCAAATTCAGGTTGAAAGTTTCAAGTATGAATATTGAAAAGATGGATCTTGATATAGGTGGATATCGGTGGCCACCCACCTTTTCCAACTCGCTCGAAACAGTTTTCTGGAAAATTTTGCAATTTACTATTTTTAGCAGTTTTTAACTTCCAGGGCCTAAATGAAGGTTTTTCGGGATAGAGCTTCTCAATGTTAGCCAAATGATATGATTGAGCCACCAAAATGAATATCCTCGACGATATATTTCCAACGGTCTATTGTTCGCCTAAAACAAAGATCATATGCAAAAGTTTACGACCCTAGGAAGTTCATGTACTAACTTACCCAAATGAGGCCCACATGACTTTTGGTGCTTCATCTCCTAGGGTTAGGTTTTTGGATGTCTAGGGATTTTGAAATTCATGTTTATTGTATAAAGGCCTTCAAAGCCTCATTGTAATCATCTTCTTACAAATGAGCACAGCCATCACATCTCTTCTCAGAGATAAGTCTCCACCATTCCAACAAGCTTGTTTTCTGCTGCATTTTACAGTTTCAGCTTATTTCCTTATTGAATAGAAAACCAGTTTTACTCTATCTCTGTTATTCTATGTTAAGAATATTTTAATAATCTGTATTCATTTCGTTCTGCTCATAAAATCTGGATCAGTGGTATCAGACCAGTCTTGTCCTTATCTTCTTAATGCATGTCCCCAACGAGGTCAAGGTACAAAGAATTGGGTCTAGAGCTTGTTTCTCTTTAGGAAAAATGCTCTCACATGCCCAAGCGACCTTTCATGGAAGGAGAAAATAAAGATGATGATACATGATATCCTTTCAAAATGTTTCCTGAGGAATCCCTCACGCAACAGAAGAACGCGATGATGGATAGTTTCGCACAAATCCTTCAACGACTACTAATAGGCGACACATCTTCCTCGAGCAGAGTTGTCGCCCCTTTCAAGGTATAAATCAACTTCAATATTCTTATATTTGAAGGTAAAATAGATGCATATGTTGTAGACAAGTGGTTGAATCTACTAGAAGGGTTCTTTTCTATCCATAACTTTTCGAATACAGAAAAGATTACTTTTTCACTCCTCAAAGTTGTTCCCCATGTCAAAGATTGGTGGGAAACTTTCCGTGAGAAAAAGGAAACAGAGGAACCTCATTATTTATAGTCGCGACAACCTGGGAATCCTTCATGGATGCTATTAAGGAACAATACTACCCCGTTGGAAGTTATGCCGACTTGTATACCAAATGGCCCACACCGCAACAAGAAAGAGACCAAGTAGTGCCAGATTTCAAAAATATATTCCATACCTTGCACATCAAGCTCGATATCAAATATTCAGAGTGACATATGGTTCTCAAGTATCGTGGTGCTCTGCATAGATACATCTAGATCAAAATGGAATTTCTGGACATCTCATCCTTGGGCATGGCCTACTGATATGCCGTCAAAATCGAGCAGAATTTCAAACAAAAGACGCGGAAATTTGGGCCTGGGAAGCCCTCAAAGAAAAAGATAGGAAGGGGTGGCCCCAACCCACAAAAAAAAGGACAAAGAAAATATCGACAGTATCAGGACAACCAGTGCAAGATGCAAGCAAAGAAGGACACCGGAAAGACAAAGAAAGATACCGGGAAGTGGTGTGACTTCCATAAGAGCCCTTGGCATAAAACTGTTGACTGCCACTCAAAGAAGTCATTGGTGGCTGAAGTGAAAGCCTCTGAATCATATGTGGGTTTTGACTCTGATTCAGAACCAGAAAGGGGAATATGGATCATTGATGTGGAACCCAATGCCACCGTTTCTACCACCAAGGTCCAGCCTAGTGAACCAGACGAGCCAGAATAAGGCGAGGGCCTCTTTCATTCAAAGATGTGGGTAAAAGGAACCCCGCTGCACTTCATCGTTGATAGCGGTAGCAGGAAGAAAATCATATCAGCAGAGGTCGTCAAGCGGTTATTTCCTGCTAGTGTTATTTCCTTGATCTCTTCCAAGTAATGCAGGAAGGTCATCTCTTAGACCGTGAAATTTTTCTTCTTCGTGATTCGCTCTCAGAGTGAACGAAACATCATAGCCACATCTAGGACCTTCGCGATCGATCTATCCACACAACAAAAGAAAGTGAGTAAGATTGTAGAGGAATAATCAGATATCTTCTCCTCTCCCACCGGGGTACCTCTGCACTGCCAGGTCAAGCATCCCATCGATATGACCTTAGGCACACCGCTAACCAATGGGTCAGTCTATCGCCGCTCTCTGTTAGAAAATGAGGAGATAAAGAGGCAGATCCAAGAACTGCTCCACAAGGGGCACATATTTCCCATCTCATCGCCTTGTGGGATCCCAATTGTGCTAGTGCAGAAGAAAGATGGGACCTGAGGACTCTGCATTGATTACCAAGCTCTGAATAAAATTACATTTTGAAACTGGTACCTGATTCCCCAAATCGACGACCTCCTTGATCAGCTCACGGGGGCCAAATACTTCAGTAAGATTGATTTGAAGTCTAGCTATCACTAGGTCCCAATAGAACATACATATGTATGGAAGACCTCCTTCAAGTCAAAAGAAGGTCTTTTTTAATGGTTGGTCTTGCCCTTTGGTTTGACAAATGCTCCAACAACGTTTATGAGGATGATGGACGATATACTACGACCTCTCACGAATACTTTTGTAGTGGTGTATCTGGATGACTTCGTGATCTACAACAAGACTTGGGTGCAACACTTGTAGCATATTCAACAGGCTATGCACACCCTGTGGCAGCAAAAACTATATGCAAACTTGGAAAAATGATCCTTTACCATGGACAGGGTCCATTACTTAGTCTACATCGTTGATCGACATGGTGTGCATGTGGAACCATCCAAGATCCATGTCATCCGTGATAGGCCAGCCCCAACCACACTCATTGAACTTTGGAGCTTCTTGGGCTTCGCTAATTTCTATCGCAGGTTCGTGTTGGGATTCTCTCATATCGCATGGGCCCTCAACCAAGTAACCAGGGGTGGCGGTAAGGAAATTCTTTTGTGGGGCATGTCCCAATAACAAGCCTTCGATGACTTGAATAAGCGTTTGTGTTCATCCCCATTAATTTCATTACTGGACCTGCAACATCCCTTTGGGATCGAGACAAATGCTTCAGACTATGATGTGGGCATCGTTCTCACTCAACACAACCACCCCATGGCATATCATAGTGAGACACTATCAAATGTTTTTCATAAGTAACATACTTATGAAAAATAAATGTACTCCATTGTGCAAGCCTGTCGCCCGTGGAGACATTACATTCTTGGAATGAGACAGTCATCCACATTGATCACAAACCACTACAGTTCATGAATACCCAAGGGAAATTTCAAAATGACTGTCATCATAAGTGGTACACATATTTACAACAGTTCCACCTTAACATCAAGTATAAAACTGGAAGTAGCAACTGAGTTGTTGATTTCCTCAACTGACCTCTAGTCACAGCACTCACCACAGTGCTAGAATATTGCGGCCAAGAGACCTCCAGATCGCCCCATCTCTACGAGACAGACCCTGACTTCTCCACCACCTACCAAATGTTGGGCTCCAACTCAGTGGTCACTAATTTCCATCTTCAAGAGGACTTGTTGTGTCATCTCGGCCATCTCGGCGTTCCATCAAGCAAGCGCGTGAAGATGATTTGGGAGGCTCACTACAGTCGGGTGGCAGGATACTTTGGTGTCGAAAAGATAGTGGCAGTGTTGAAAAAACATTTCTACTAGCCAAAAATTTGACAAGATGTCGGCAAGTATATGATGTCCTACACCGCTTGTGCTATTGCCAAACCGACCACTAGGAAATAGGGCCTGTACACCCCTCTTCCTACTCTTGATAGGTTGTGGGAATCCATGTCAATGGACTACATGTCAGACCTCTCGTCCACCAAGAGGGGAAATGATTGTGTTTTTTTTGTTGTTGATCGCTTTTCCAAGATGGTGATTCTAGCAGCCTACAAGAAGAACATCACAGCAGAGGCCACTACCAAGCTCTTCTTTGAACAAGTATGGGTACATTTTGGGATCCGACAAACCATTATCTCAGACTGTGATAGTCAGTTCCTCATCACATTCCAGTTGAGCCTCTGGTCACTGTTGGATACCAAGATCACCAAATCCATTGCCTTCCACCCCTAGACAGATGGCCAAAATGAGGTCCACAATAAGATGATCGTACATATCCCACGCATGTACAATTCAAAACACCCCCATACATGGGATGAGAGTCTTCCCTATGTCCATAATAGCTACAACTGAGCCCTGCATAGCTCAACTAGACACAACCCATTTCAGGTGGGGTTGGAATTCCAACCATTGGGCCCCATAGATGTTGCACTACCCCTGGTGACCACCTTGTCCGACTCATCCCCTGCTCCACCAGAAGCTGACAAAGCCACCCAGTTTATTGAGCGGATCCAAAACATTCGCCAACAGGTTCAGGATATTCTATAGAATTCTAATGCCAAGTACAAGCAGCACCATGATCAACATCGGGTACCACATAAGTTTCAGGTGGGAGACAGTTTGGTTGTACTTGCAGAAAGAATGCCTTACAGATCCCCATAGGAAGCTTCGCTCAGTCCATTATGGGTTGTACACCATCACCAACGGTGTGGGTGATAATTCTTTTGAGCTCAACATTCCCCCTTTCCTTTTTCTGCACCCAATATCCAACATAGCTCTCCTTCAACCATATTTCCCACCATTATTGGACATGTCAAAGATAGAAGAGAATTCGAAATCAACAGAGCTCAACCCTGACTCCATGCAACAGGAAACCAATGATCATATTATGGACACACAGATCAATGGCACTCGACAACAAAGGATCCATCTTTATTGAGTCGTCAAATAAAGGCAACTCCTGCACCAAGGAAAGTGGCTCACCCGAGACCAAATTCAACATAAATTTCCTCATCTGATGGGGGAACTCAATGCAATGGAGACCATTGCTTACTAAATGATATTCTTCTATTCTGCTTGATATGTGGTAAATGAAATTCTCTATTATTCTGGTATTCTTCTTACTCAACTGATATTCTGCTTACTAAATACTAAATGATATTCTGATATTCTGATATTCTTCTTACTAAATGGTATTCTGATATTCTGCTTGATATGTGGTAAATGAAATTTGCTGCCAATCCTTGCAAATCTGGAACTACATTTTCGATGACCATCAACCTTTGAATGCCAGTTGAAACATGTTATCTTCATACCTGGATATGCACAATTGTTGTTTTAAAGTCCCAAGATATGCTCTAACAAATTCCTGGAAATATGCAAATAATATCCTTTTAATGATATGATACCACATCTCTTTAATTGATCCTTAAATTATTGATATTTTACCTTAAACCCTGGGATTTCCCTTCAACTCTTCAGTTCAAATGATATCATGGTCTAGAGATCATGTATAGGTGTTTTTGAAATGTTAGGATACTCTTCCAATAAGAGCTCGGCCACTACATTATCTCCTTGAAATTAAATACCCTAGAAATCTTTTAATTACTTTATCAGAGTAATCTTCAAAAGCCTCTTAATTTTGGTCATTGGGAATGAATATCACTTCAAACACTTATCTTCTTTCCATGATTTCATTGTGTACATGTATTATCTTTGGAGTGAAACTCGATAAGGGGGGGAACCAATGGGAAGAAAAATACAAAGCAATTGTCTTTCCTACAAGCTCTGAAACTGGGACATTTTCACCTCCATGCCTTACAGCTGAGTTCATGGATGTATTTTCCAATATCCAATGACCAAATCTTTAGAGAATCCTTACTTAAATATGCTAGTAAATCACGAGTTTCATTCCTTCAAATTGAATATACAAATTTGGCATGCATCCCATACAGATGTTTTCTCATAGATCCTTCGACCACATATTCATGATGTGTCATATTCCCTCCACACAATGTGCATTTAGACCCCTTCCATGACAAACAAAGCATACTATCATTGTCTGAGATATGTAGAAATCAAGATCCTTGTTGTCATTGTAAGAAGGACAAGGCAACTCACCACGATGCTTAATAAAGAAATAATCATCACATCGCCTTAGACAGAAAGATGGATCAAACTCATCTCATGTTTGTTTTATAACTGAGTGAAAATGCCTGAAATCCAACACACTTACCCTTGTCTGCATTCATAACTTTTAAAGAGAGAGGAGTTTTATGGTTGTATGGAGTCTTGACTCTTGATCTGCTGATTACATGCTTCTGTCCACACTCTTCATCCTCAACAACATCCTCAGAATCCTGAGAAGAATCCCAATCATTCTCACTAACTGATATACTATCAC
>SNQJ01S0208881.1:129-16135 GCA_010110895.2 Picea sitchensis | reverse complement strand
CATAACAATACCTGGAATTCCTTGCGAAAACAATGTTCCTTCATGGATTTTTATAGCAGATCACCGGGTGATTATGTAACCTCTTCAAAGTGTGAAAAGGGGCTCTTTAGGGCTTCATTAGGTCATTAACCCGCCTACCCTGTGGATTTAGCTTGGATTTGGGAGTCAAATCAGATTGGGAGTTGGTCCGTAAGTGGTTGAGAGGCCGGCGAATTCAATAAATGCGTCGTTTTAGCAGGTGCGCGGGTTTTTGCGTTGACAATCGTGCATCGTGCGCGCAGAGTACGTTCTTGTCCTACGCATGTGCGCACGCACCAAACTACTATGAAGCGCCCTTCAATTTTTGGTTACTTTGTATAGTTTTTGACCTTTCTGGAATGCTGTGAAATTAATTCAGTGCCATGAATGACTTCATTGCTGTTTTGACAATGCGGAGTTCTTGTCGCCATGTGTGGACGAAATTTCGGTGATAACAACGGTGTCAGGAGATTATTGGTAGTGTCCTTGTGTGGGCCTTGGTCAAAAACACATGTGCGATATTATGGAACTCATTTATGCCACTCAATTTGGAGTTTATTCCCCCAAAACAAATTGTCAACATATCCCTGAATGGATTGCAAATATGAGTTGCAATTCATGATAAAAATCTAATAAGGCCTTAGATGGACAAACCATTAGTTGCATTGGACTCAGGGAACCAAGTTATAGCTAGGTGTTCCCTTTCGTTGTGATTCTATTTCCTACATAACAGCTTATTCGAGGATCTTTCAATCTAGTGTTTTTCTTAGTGAGGCACAATGCAATTTCTAAACAAGGGTCAATTTTGAGGAAAACTGTGTTGGGTGATTGTGTCTAGTGTGATCATGTGATAATTACCCAAACACACATGTGAGATCTTACAAAACTAGTTGTGTCACTCAATTTGGATTTGATACCCATGGACCAAATTATCAACAAGTCCCTGAATAACTTGAGGAGAGGAGTTGCAACTTTCCATATATATCTAACTGAGACTTGGATGGAAGAATTATTAGTTGCATCATAATATTGACACTGGGTTATATTTAAGGTTTCCCCTCCTCTATGATTCCATTTCCCATAATAATGTTTTTTGGAGGGTCTCCAAATCTAGGGTTTTGTTGAATGAGGAACATTTTAGTTTTTGAACAAGGGGTCAATTTTGAAGAACACTATGTTGAGTGATTGTGGGTAGTGTGGTAATGTGGGACTTTCAAAAACGCACATGTGGGAGCTAATGAATATCAATTATGTTTCTCGGTTTGGATTGTATGCCACTAGACCAAATTTTCAACATGTCCCTCAATGGCTTGAGGAGGCAAGTTGAAACTCACCATGAAAATCAAACTGGGCCTCAGATGGATGAATCATTGGTTGCATTGGACTTAGGGAATCAATTCTAGCTACGGGTACCCCTTATTGGTGATTCCATTTGATAAAAATTGTTTGTTGAAGGCTCTTTGAATACATGTGTTAGCACTAGAAGTCACACCTAGACTGTTGTAGATGTAAGCCTAATACCCATCATAATGTGAATAATACTTATTTTAAAAGTGTGGAAAATTGATGTGAAACTCAGTTTATAATGTCAATCATAAAACCCTCCATGAAATACACACCATCAAGCAAGGCTTTGAATAGCTTCAAATCAGTGTTTAAAGATATAAATGGAAGATAAAAGACTTAGTAAGAAAAGTGAAATATGTGTACCAGGTCACATTAGGTACTTCTGGAACACATATGAAAGAAATATCCTTGAATAAGAACTTATTAGTCAAAAATATAAAAACACTTTGATCAAATTGCATAAAGTACCAACAATAAATCATTTATTGTAATAAGAAAGCAAGCATCGTGATGAATCCTTCACCAAAGACTAACACCAAAGTGAGGTAGAACATAAACGAAAGTAGAAAAATGACTGATTTTTCACCATTAAGGATTCTTTAGTTTGGTGCATACCTCAAGAAAAACTTTGCTATAGTTTTTAACTAAAGGTAAGAGCTCCTCTACATCACCATTCGAAAGAACGTAATTCAAGGCATGTCAAGACAAGGCAAGTTAAGGCATGGAAAGTAAATACATGGAAAGGAAAAGAATGGAAATATATGAACTGGAAATACATGGAAGGTAAGGCAAGGAAAGTAAAGGAAAGGTAAGACAAAACAAGGCAAGGAAAGGCATGGAAAGAAAAGGCAAGGCATAACAAGGAAAGACATGGAAATGCATGGAAAGTTAAGGTCTAGGTCTAGGCATAGGTATCGGGCAAGGTCATGGTATAGGTATACGTCTAGGTCATTGTTTAGGTCATTTTCATGCTGTAGTTATAATTTTAGGTCATGGTCTATGTCACAGTCTAGGTCATGGTCATGGTAAGGAATGACAACCCAAGGCAAGACAAGGAAATGTTAGACATGGAAAGGAAAGACAAGGTCTAGTTGTATGACTAGGTCTAGGTCTAGGCCTAACTATAGGTATAGGTATATTAATAGGTATTGATATAAGTCATGGTCTAGGTGTAATGTTCCCAAGAAGATTTCCTAGGAACTTAGGTTTATTTTCTAACCTGTTTGTTTATTTTTTGAGTGTTTTTTGCATGTTTTTCTTTTGAAACTTGCATTTGGATGGGTTGGAGTGAGATTTATTGCATATGAAGAATGAAGGTATCACACCAACACATGGATATAACAAGATAGAAGAAATATATCACAAGAAAATATTCAATAACTTCAGATTTGACCTTTATTTAGATAATAAGTTGACCTCCATACACAGAATCCACATATCTAGAATAATATAGATAAGGTATAGAAGTTTGGTTGAATATGACTCCAAGATAAAATAAGTGAAGACAAAATCCTCCAAGTCCTCCAATAGCATCATGACCATATAAAAAAGATCAATTTATTTCCCTTCTGAACTCTTTCCTTCAGATATGGCTGAGTTGCGCACTTCATGGCTGTGAACCCTCTAACAATTTCAGCCTCCTCTTATTTTCCCTCCAAATCACTGAAATAAACTATAGATCTATACATATGATGATGATAAACACCCATGGTGATTCCCTTTAGCTGTTGAGAGTGATCTTACCCTCCAAATCACTAGATCTACTATTGACAATGCACCCTCCCTCAAAAAAACCATCCAATGACCACAATAAATCAATATACAAAGAAAAACTTCCAATAATAGGTGAGAAATGGTGCTCTATCCCTAGAAAATCTTCCAAGAAAGAGATTATCCTCAGATCTCCCTTATTCTACCCAAATCAAATAGATCTTCTTCCAGTAGTGCGCCCCACTTGCATAAATCCTCTTGATTTGCACCCGTCCTCTTTCTTCCACTATAGAAATCAACCTGTAGCTAAATAGAATGTTTAGGGAGCAATATTTCACCTCCCTGACCAACATTGGACCATGAACAAAATGGATATTTCACCTCCTTTTCGTTCTCTAGGTTTTGTTCACTCAAAACCCTCAAAATGTGAGTTCCATATCTCAAGAAGAAATAAGAGAAAATGACATGAATAATTAGTGAGACACACTCCTCTCTCTTTTATACCTCCATATTCTAATTTTCGGTTGAGCTACTTTATTGTTTTTTCTAAGGTTATTAATTTATTTTTTCTTCAAGTCAAATAACCTGTTCCTTCTTCATTAAAGTCCCTTTAATAAAATAACATTAAGTTCCTCAGTGACACTTTAGCACCTCCTAACCCATTTTCACCCTTGGTACTATAGTCTAGAGGGGTAACTAGACTACTAAGTCTTCAATTGTCTTTTTTAAGGAGAGGGGGACATTACACTCTCCCCCACTGGAAATTGCTTGCCCACAAGCAGTCCAGAACTAGTTTTTTGTAGCACCTGTTAACTATCCCAAGTGGCATATTATATAGGAATTTTTTTCCATTTGACCAAGTACTCCTTAATGTCCATGTTCCTTAGTTGTTTGTCCCTTACTTCCAAAATCTCCTCTGGAATTAAGATCTAGTGCCCTTCTTCATCAACCGATGGCAGCTCTACATTATCTATGACATGTTGCCCCAATTCATTCTTTAGGTATGATACATGGAAAACATTATGGATTTTGGTTCTATGTGGTAACTCTAATTAATATGAAACTTCCCCAATTTTTATAAGAACCTTGTAACGCCCATAAAAACGTGTTTTGATATTTTCAGTGCCATTTTTCTTAATGGATGCATGTTTGTATGGTTGTAGCCTCAAATACACCAAGTCACCTATCTTAAAAGTGTGTTCCACTCTATGCATGTCAGCGTATAACTTCTGTTGGTTTTGAGACCTTTGAAAATGGTCTTTGATATCTTTAAGAATGTCTTGACTTTCCTGTATCCATTATTTTTCCATAGGGGCCCTGTTATATCCAAGTAAAATTTTAACAAAAGTAAGGGGATCATAATTGTATAAATTATTGAAAGGATACATGCCAATGGACATATGATGAGTGGTTTTGTATCATTATTCCCAAAGATAAAGCCACTTGACCCATGCTTTCGGTTGTCTAGCTACATAATTGTGGAGGTAACCTTCCACCCACTTGTTTACTATATATTTTTTTCCATATGTTTGTGGATGATAGATAGTGTTGGGAGTTAACTCAATTCCTACTAGCCTAAACAAATCCTTCCAAAATATGCTCATAAATTTGTTCTCCTTGTCACTTACAATTGTTTTGGGTAATCCATGCAACCTAAAAATGTCCCTAAAAAATAGATCTACCACATGAAATGTGCTAAAGTCCATGGAGATGGGAAAAAAAGTGAGAAAATTTAGTCAAGCAGTCAACTACCACAAATATGAAACACTTCTCTTGTGCCTTGGGGAGACATGTAATGAAATCCATAAATACACTCTCCCACTTATGCTCTAGAATTGGGATAGGTTGTATTAGACGTACTGGGTGATTTTTCTCATCTTTGTTATGTTGGCAAGTGGTACACTTCTTGATGTGGTAGATGACATCTCCCTTGAGACCCTTCCAAGATAACCTTTCCTTTATCTTACTATATGCTTTAATAAATCCATGATGCCTTGCTAATGATGAGTTATGAAATGATTAAAGTACCATTTTCTTGAATAAGGACTCTAGAACTATATAGCTCCTTCCCTTGTAATAGATGATGTCATATATAACCATGTACCTGTTATCCTGTAGTTTTCCATCCATAAACTCACATGAAAAAATGATTTTAGAGTATTCCACCAATAGATTATATTTCTAATCAACTAATATCTCTTACGTGGAGTAGGTTGAGGATCCTCTGGACAAGGTATCTTCTACAACATTGTTCATCCCTTTGACATATTCTATGTCAAAATTATATGGATGAACCTCTCTCACCCACTGTTGTTGTCTTTAATTAAGGTCCTTCTTATTAAGAACGTACTTGAGGGTATTATGGTTTGTTCTAACAACAATTTTTTCTCCAACTAGAGATTGTATGAATTTAGTCAAGGCATGCATTATGGAGAGCATTTCTTTTTCATAAATGGTATACAACAACTCAGGTCCCCTCAATTTACGACTCTCATAGGAAATTTGATGTCTATTTTGCATGAGGATGGATCCAACACCCTCACCTGATGCATCACACTCCAAGATGAAAGGATGAGAAAATCAAGAAAGGATAATACAAGACATCTTCTCATCACCTGCTTCATTTTTTCAAATGTTGATTGTTCCTCAATGCTCCACTTAAATGCCCCTTTCCTATTCAAATCAGCTAGGGGAGCACAAATTTGGGAGAATCCCTTCACAAACCTCATGTAACAACAACAAATGCCAAGAAATCACTTGAGTTATATGATTGTTTTGGGTGAGGTCCAATCAATGATGTCATGGATCTTCTCTTGGTGAAACTGTACCCACTTCACTCCAATAAGGTTTCCTAAGTAGAGAACCTTTCTCATTTTGATTCATTAGCATATAGAGACTACTTCTCCATGATTCTCAAGACCTCATCCACATGTTTGAGGTGATCCTCCCATGTTTTGTTGTAAATTAGCAAGACATAAAAAATGAAAAGTAGGTAATTCCTCAATTGTTTGTTAAATTCATGGTTCATGCATGACTAAAAACTGGTTGGTGCATTGGTCTATACAAAAGGAATGACAAGGAACTCATAATTCCCATAGTGACATATGAAGGTTGTTTTATGAATGTATTTCTCCCTCATCTGGATTCGATGGTATCCAGAGCGTAAATCAATTTCTGTGAAGTAAACTTCACCATGTAACTCATCCAACAACTCGGATATCCTAGGACTGGGGTACCTATTTCTTATAGTTTTCTTATTCAAGGCTCTATAATCAATGCGCATGCACATAGCCCCATCTTTCTTTGTCACCAACACAACTAATGATGAAAATGAGCTTCAACTTAGTATGATATGTCGCATGGCTAATAACTCTTTGATGGAATTCTCAATATCGTCCTTGTGCTTCTTGGGGTGCCTGTAAGGTGTAGTGATGACTGGTTTGGCACCTTATTCTAATTCTATAATGTGTTCAGACCCCCTATTTGGTGGTTGATTTGGAGGAATCGACTCAAAGAAATTTTTATTCTTTTGGAGGATTCTTTGTATGTATGGATGTTACATAACAAAGCATTCAATTTCATAGGCCACATCCTTACTCCTAAATATTACATGGATTTTCTCGGTTGTCACAACTCTAGGTGATTCTCTTGTCATCCCCTTGAGTGTGACCCTCTTCCCTTGTTTGTGTTGAAGGACATTTCTATGGTTTTGTAGTTGGTGGTAATCGTCCCGAAGGTGCTAAGCCACTGCAAACCTAATATGATATTAGTGTCAGGAATATCCACTACATAAAACCCATGTGTCAAGGTGTATATTCCCAATGTCAAGCTCATCTATGGAATATACCTGTCACAAGCCATATTGTGCCCTCCTGCTAGCTCAACCAAAAATCCCTCAAAGTCTACTGTGGGAATATGTCTCCTCTCTACCATAAAAATATCAATAAAAATATTAGAAGATCCTCCATCGATTAATATTGTTTCACATTGTCCTTGTACAACTCCCTTCTTTCGAAAACTGTTAAAATTAGGCACTCCACTCATAGATGAAATAGTAACCCTTTTGAGTCCTGCATCATGGTGTGAGGGTACATCATCACCTTATGCATGCAAGGTTGGTTCTTCCTACATGTGGATCACCTATATATTATGTATAGTTCAACCCTCTTCATCATTTTTCTCTTCCTTACTGTCAAACACCACTTTTGTATAGTGATTTTTCCCTTTTTGCAAACACCTGTGACCTGGCTACCATGGTTCTTTGTAGGTGAATCATAGTTTATTCCTTCTTAACTATCTTCTTGTGGATTCATCCATCTTCCCCTTACCTTTGTGACAATGTTTTTAGTATATTGGCCCCTTGTAATGATTGGGGGTCTAGGTGTGAAACTGTTTTTGTTAGCTACCACAACTAGATCTCGGGTGTGTTATGTTGCATCATGTAAGGTTATAGGCTTAAAATCCTTAAAACATCCTCATATAGGCTCGGCCAATCCTTCTATATACATCATTATTAACTTGGAAACTGACACATTCAAAACCATAATCAACACTCTCTGAAACTCCTCAATGAATTCTTCAGTTGATCTTATCTTCCTAATCTGTGTGAGGTCCCTGAAATGAAGCTCTCGATCCTCCCTGTCAAACCTGATAATGAGTCTCTAGGTGAAGTAATGATAAGAAGTAACATGCTCGTGTCCCAAGGTGGACATCCCATGAAACAACCAATCATGTGCCTTTCCCATCAAGTACAATTTTGCAAACTTGATAGAATTTCCTTCCTCCATGGTATTTAAACAGAGATAAGAATGCATCTTTTGCACCCATGTTGTGGTTGAGATTTTATTTGATCCATCAAAGGTTGGAAAATCCATTCTTCCTTATTTTCACCCTATGTCACTATCACCTCTATAACAATCCTTGGATTTTATTTTCATCTTGAGGTGGAAATACTCTCCCATTGAAACATGTTTCTTGAATCCCACTCTCATGGAATTGTGCACCATTTATATGGTCTCCCATTCATCCCATAGACTCTCATTCTTCAAGGCATTAATTTCCCTTCGTTGTGCATCCAAAAAGGTAGGCATGTACACTCCAAGAGTAGATCTGCTAGTTGTGTCCTTATGCATGGACTTTATATATGGACTCCTTATGATTCCCATTCCCCCCATGAGAACCACTAGCATCATTATTTCCACCAAATAGGTGTGGATATTTACCATGAATTTGATCCATCAAATACTAAGAAAGAATACCCTAGTGTTTGCTTTGTTCCTCCATTAAAGCTATCATTCTATCCTTCCCTCTTTGTAAATTTCCAAAGGATAGTTTGAATTATTCCTACTCCAAGGATAGCCAGTTCTACATCTCCTCTAGGTTTCGATGCATAATAACCTAGTGGTTTTGTAGTGCATATTCATTGTTTCAACCACTCTTTCATATACGAAGTCTACCTCTTCTGATGTAGCATTGGTTGTCTCATGCATTTCCCCTATACTATCTTCAAGCTCTTCTTCTTCAGAAATCCATGAGAAAGTTGGTCCCTCGTGACCTCTCCTTATGGGCATCATTTTTATCACAGGATGGCACAACAATAGGCTCTGATACCACTGTAATGTTCTGAAGTAGATTTTCTAGGCACTTAGGTTTATTTTCTGACATGTTTTCATTATTGTTTGAGTTTTTTTTTAAGGTTTTTCCATTGAGAGTTGCATTGGATGGGTTAGAGTGAGATTTATAACACAAGAAAATACTCAATAGCTTCATATTTTTCCTTTATTTAGATAATAATTTGACCTCCATGCATGGAATTCACAGATCTTGAATAATATAGATTAGATATAGAAGTTTGGTTGAATATGACTCCAAGATAAAAAATAAGTGAAGATGAAATCCTCCAGGTCCTCCAATAGCAACATACAAAGATAAAAAAGATCAATTTCTTTCCCTTGTGAACTCTTTCCCTCATATTTGGCTAAGTTGTGCACTTCCTAGCTAGGAACCCTCTAGGAATTTTTGCCTCCTTTTATTTTCCCTCCAAGCCACTAAAAGAAACTATAGATCTATAAATATGATGATGGTAAACACCTGTGATGAGTCCCTTCAACTTTTGAGAGTGATATTACCCTCCAACTCACTAGATATACTATTGACAGTGTTCCCACCTTCAAGAAATTCATCCAATGACAAAAATAAATCTATATGTAGAGAAAAAATTCCAATAATAGGTGAGAAACAGTGCTCTATCCCTAGAAAATCCTCCAGGAAAGATATTATCTTCAAATCTCCCTTCTTCTACTCAAATCGAACTAATATTCTTCCAGCAGTGTGCCTTGCCTATAGAAAACCTCTTAATCTATGCCCTGCCTCTTTCTTCCACTATAGAAATCAACTTGTAGCTGAATAGAAAGGCGAGGGAGGAATATTTCACCTCCTTGACCAAGATTGGACTAGGAACATAGAGATATTTCACCTCCTTGTTGGTCTCTAGGGTTTTTTTCTTCAAAACCCTCAAAACGTAAGTTGTATAGATCAATAAGCAATAAGAAAAAATGACATGAATAATCAGTGAGGCACCCTCCTCTCTCTTTTATACCTCTATCTTCTAATTTTCAGTTGGGATCACTTTATTGATTTTTCTAATGTTATTACTTTATTTTCTCTTTAATCCAAATAACCCTTTCCTGCATCAGGAAAGTCACTTTAATAAAATAACATTAATTTCCTCAATGACACTTTAGCACCTCCTAACCCCTTTTCACCCTTGGGAATATAGTCTAGAGGGTTGACTAGACTACTAAGTCATCAATTGTTCCTGTCAAGGAGAGGGGGACATTACACTAGATGATGGTGATGGTGATGGTAACGTGTTATGAGAGGCCATCATTAGATTGCACACACCCCTACCCAAGTAAAAATTAACAAGGAAGGTTGAGATGTAATTTCTAGTTTTTCCCTTAAAGTCATTTTAAGTGATTATGTTGGAATGTGTAAACCTAACTCATATAGATTTTGATCCACATTCGTGATAATTGGGTGGGCATGTGGTCGCACAATTGAAAATTTAAAGGAGGCATAGCCTAAACCCTAAACCTATATATAATGGAGGGATAGCCTCCTTTTCATGTTATTTTGAAAAATATCAATTCTAAATTGAGATTATTATTAGAGAGTGGGTTTTTTCATCATGTATTTCCACTATAATATTTTTGTTCTTGTGACGGTGTGTATTAGGATATCAAATTATGTTTTCTATGTTCTTGATTCTTGGCTTTATAGATATGTTATGGATAAATTATTTTGTATGGTGAACTAATCCAATCCATGTAATTATAAAAAATGGAAATCTTCTTCTCTCACTACTTTCTCATGTAGCACAACATTATGAAAATACTCTTCTAGAATACTATGAGTCTCAGACAATCTAAGTCCAGTTGTTTTTCTCTTCTTATTCTAGGTTAATATACAATATTTCCCCATCTAAAATAAATTGAATAGTTCTTTAAATTTCTTCTCCCTCCATGGGATCCAACCATCATCATGTTGAGTTCTATGAACTGAGCTCCATACCTTTGTAATTAATGAATGAAAATCCTTATACTCAAGATTTGGAACATTTAGTTTGAAGGGGAATACGTGGGGAGAGAATATATATTCATCCCAAATCTTTATATAATACACTATTGGGACATGATATGAATCTACATATTTTGAAATGGTCATTTCAAAGGAAAAACCCTTGAGAAATGAGATAATGTTCTAATGAAGTATATTATAAGTTCATTTATGCAGTCAAATTGAAGAACACACATTTTTGTACTCTAGATAAGTGCATTTTATGCACTAATTTTTCTCAATATAGAAGTTGTTTTGCAAATTTGCAATTTCCTAAATTATGTGATAACATTCTCCCTCACTCATTTTATAACATGCTCCATGATTTCAATATTGCAAAAAAGAAATCTATTATGAATGGGTGCATTTTATGAAGTAAAAGATTTGTCAATAAGTAAGATTGTGGAAATGTGTAATTCTACAAGGTATGTGATAACATTCTCCCTCACTCCTATAATAACATGATATATGATTTAAATATCATCAATTATGCATCAATATTTAACTTGTAGTTGTTATCTAGATGTGATACCGCAAACAATGTTACTTAAACTTTTTCTTATTTTGCAATGTATTAACATTAGTTATATCATAAAGGAAACACATTTGGATTTAGTACAACTATTTATAAATTCATGGAATGGAAGTGATGATATATAATGTATTCGCTCATTTTCTAATATTACTATGATTCATGTTACTAAATATTATTATCTATCTAAAAATCCTTCAACTTTTGTATCATGTATTAATTATGTAAATGAGAAGTGTGTCTCCTTTATCATTTAAATCTAAGACATTATTCTTGTAAAGTTTCAATAGAATTCTCCAACATGTTTTAGTAACTTAGGTGTTTTTCCACTCAAATCCTTTTGAATGGATAATAATGTTTATAAAGGATTATAATAACTCTAAATATGAACAATCATAAACATTTGAAATGCCCTTCTAATATACCCACAATAAAACATACCCGTTTTTTTCATAAACATTTGATATAAATTCTAACTTCATCATAAACAATTGACTCACTGTTACACATTATTTTGGTCACTCCGGTGATGTCTCTATAGTGATGTATTTAGGCTCCCACAAGGAATTGTTTCCTGAGAAAAGTGACAGTTGTCTTCTTCCAAAAAGCATATTTTTAAGATGAGTTTGCAGGCTGCCTATGTTATAGGGTGTGAAAATCCTCCATTCTCGCAGGCAACCCATACTTGGGGTGCAAACTGTTTGCAGTTTTCTCTATAGGTAGGGTGTGAACCTGTTTCAAAGCTTGCTTGAAAAAGAGAAGAGGTCACGAAGGTTCTAGAAGGGAATCTTCTAGAAAATGAGTTGGCATTCGCATGGTTGGCATCCTACTGACTTCTCAGATTTGGTGGGATCATCCTCATCCATTTAACCATGTCTCATTCTCCTATATATTGAGAGATTTCTCATGGAAAAGGTTAAGCAAGATTGAATGAAGAATTGATGAAAGAATTGTGTGAAGAACTCTGTTTGAATAGAAGATTGAAGACTCTATTTGGTCTATCAAGTTGTGTTGGATCTTCTTCATGGAAATGTAGAGGAAGTGTGTTTGTGTTGGAATCAAGGGTCACTAAGCGGAAGCTTGCAACATCAAGGTGATCTGGTTGTATCTTCTACTTTCATTTAATATAATATAGCGGCATGTCCCTTTCCCATAAAATCACTCTTATTTGATTGCATAACTCCTTGATCATATGCATAGGTTGACATTGACTATACTTTGATATCTTCACTTTGGTTGGTTTGTGTTGCCTTGGACCTAATTTCACAAGAGCACTAGAGCGAAGCAGGAGCAACAAAGACCTAAGGAAGCGACATAAAGTTATGTCACTCCTTCCCCCTCGGTAGTAGATTCAATGATTGCAACTTAGAGAAAGATTCATGTCATGTCCTGTTTTGTTCTAGATCCAAGTGGATCTAGGGAGATCTGTTAGTGTCCGCACCTACCGATTTATTCAGTAACCAAATTGGCGACTCCGCTGAAGATACAACCCATTTTGGTGGTTTTCTATTGGCCATTTTCTCTTGACCTACCGTTTTTCATTCCCAATCAATCTCTGAGTCTTGAGGATATCCTTACAGACTCCCTGGATCTAGAAGTTCCCTCAAAAGTTCTGTCCTTTTTCCAAAATTTGCTTGATTACAAACCTTCTCGCACTGCACCTTTCAGTAGCCTGCGAGAATCACTGAAGTTTGAACCCTAGTGTTCAGTTCAGTGTGAACTTCTCGCAACCTACCTTTGTCTAGCCTGCGAGAATCCTTAATTCTCGCACTATACCCCACTGCCAGATTGTGAACTCACTTGCAAAAATTTTGGATTAAGTCTTTTTGTGTCTTCAGATGCCCAGATTTGCTTGTGTGTCTGAGAAGAACTCCTCTAGCCAGTGATTGACTATTTCTTGACTTCAAATCTCGTGAATGATTAGTTTTCAGAAATTGAAAACTCTTCTTGATAATTTTTTCTCAATTTTTACCTCTTGACCTCTTCTTAACAACGGTATAATCTTTGATTCTGAAATCCGAGTGCTTGTTTGGTCAGGAGCCTTTGAATGAATTAAAAGTTGATATTAATTTTCCTTTTCGATTGCTTATTACTTGAAAAATTGTTACCGATGTGCATTTGAAGAGACTGGTCTTATCAGTTTTTGTTTTTTTATCTTCATTGAAAGATCAATTTGGGTGTTTGTTGAGTATTTCATTTTCGTTGGCTGCTTACTTTTTCTTAGTTCCATCCCTGTTGCTTGGTTTCTAATAAAAAATTAAAGAATTTTTTCTTCTTTTTTTAAGCAACCTTTTATTTGAAAAATATTGGCATTCAAGTATTGAAAGACAATGAATAGGGAATTTGCATTGTTCACGATTGTTTGATATCACATTTCAGAGAAGATCATAAATCATAGTTCGCATTGTTCTAGAAAATGCCTCTTTCCCTCCTGTAAATAGGATTCATCAAACTCAAATTTGTATCATTCATCCTTATTTACCCATTGTTGGGTTAGAGTCTCACACAACATCGGTTTCATTTTCGTCTCCTTTTTGCGTAACAACAACCTTTAATAATATTACGCAACTTTAAAATTCAACTAGTAACTTTTTCTAGGGCTCTTTTGCACCAACATTAGCTAGGCTAGAGCTTTGGAATAGGCAGTGAGACACACTCTCCAAAGCACAAAACACACAATACTATCTCGTGATAAGGAGTGTCAAATTCCATTTGCAACATTTTTTCCTAGGAAACCCTTCTCACACAAGGGTCAAACATGAGGTCACGTTGAGATTGGCATAGTTACTCACCCTACTTTGTTGATCTAAATGTAGAGATTTCACGTATTATGGGGGTCACTTGAAGGTATACCCACAATGATGAGTTGACGCCTCTCGTGTTGATTTCGGGCTAGATACCCTACCCTTGGGTGTGGATTGGACTGTCAATTGTTCTCCCAGGCATCATTGTTGTTTTGGTAACCTTAGTTTCCTATCTTCTTAGGGTCTTACACAAGGTGATTGTGAAGGGGTAAGTCTTCACGGTACCTGGAATCGACGTTGGCTAGACTCACTCGAGCTCCTTGGAGGGTATACCCATGATTATGTGTGGGAGCTTGAACCAGGGTGTAAGTCTGTTAAGAAGGTTGTCAACATAACTTTTCCACCCTAGCCCAGCCCCTTCTTGTCTCGTCATCACGACGTTGGATTTCATCACCAACTAGTGACTTCAGAATTGGAAGGTCTTGTTTGCTTGGTTTTTCTTCCTAGATTTTACTAGTGCATATTGTTTGTTCACCCAAGTTGACCATAGATTTTCTTGTGTAAGATTTCAACTCGATCATAATTGACCCCCCATGCCATTCACGTAGAATGCAAGGCCTACCCCCCTAATATATGGAAGGTTCTCAACCCTTTCCTACCAACTCACTGGAGGGCTCTCCTCAACAGAGTGAAGTCCAAGACGTCGCCACTCTGCAAGTGGAAAGAACTAACTCTTTAGAATGGTTATGAATTACCAATTCTCGAGAGGACTTCCGAATTCCTCCTGACTCTGAGAGACGTATTGTTCGAGTGAATTCTTCCAGAGAAATAGTTGTTCAGTCTTCTGGATTACCAACCGGACCTTTCACAGGACCTAAGGGTCAAGATCCTTTTTGGAATACTGGCATTTTTATATGGGATCTCTTTGGCTCAGGAGCAAGCGTAGATATCACTGTCACACCTGAGCTACCCGAAACATCTAATCCAGACGCAATACCTTTTACTACTCCCTATTATTTTCCTAGTTCAGACGTTTCGCCAGTTGACCACATCTTGACTATCCCCCTGCAAATGGTCCATTACACAATGGTCCCAGATACTATGAGTCCTCACACCGGGACTACAGTGACAAACCAAGCTCCCATTGGTACGCCACTTTCGCCTAGATTCACCCCAACACTTCCTCCTAGATATCATGCGTTGAATGCTTTTATTCCCGCTCCTACACAAATATCATCCGGGACTCCTAGCATTTCCACTCCTTTTGGGTACCATATTGTTCCCGGTTTCATTCCAACACTTCCTCGACCCCCTTTCAGAGGAACTCTTCCATCCTTTATCGTAGGCACTGAACCTAATAGCACCATCCCGTCTTTCACACCTAATTACTAGATTCCTGTCGGTGGACAATTTCATCAAGGAGGCCAACCCCAATCCCCTTTTACAGGACAAATCCAAATCGGGATGCAACCCCCACCTACCCCACCCTATGGACAAAACATACATCCATCCAACATAATCCTCACTTGACTGGGGGGGAACTGCCTCAAGATAGCTCCTTCATACCCCCTAGTACAGGCCAACCACATCCAGGTACGTCCAATCCTCTTTGGGGCTCGAACGCTCAACCCCACACCCCTGTTGAAGGGAACAAAGCCAACCAATACAACCCTATGAATTACTTGCCTCCACACCCACAACTGAATCTCCCTTGATCTTTGCATTATATGCAAACTACTTATGGTCCCACTGGTCTACCGATAGGACTCCCTCCCCAAAGTCACCAGTACCCACATGTAAATAGACAATTTCCCTTCTTAGCCACCCTAGACCTCCCTAATCTGTCGATAATTTTAAATGATACGATCTGTCACTCTCCTTAATGTAAATTCTAACCTTGTACAATGTCTACTGTAAACAAATATTCAGAAAATAACAAAAAAGATACAATGGCAAATGCAAACATTACACAGAGATTTTTCCCCTGGAAACCCAAACCGGGAAAACCAGGACTATACGTACGAAGATGATACGTACG